>APFE030197696.1:0-18684 GCA_000404065.3 Pinus taeda | reverse complement strand
AATTACTATAAAAACTAATTGATCAGGGTCTGGAAGACAAAGCCAACAAACAGGGGTGAGAGAGAGGTAGGCCCTCCCCTGTGGCCTCTCCTTGCATTAAGGAGGGGCATATGGTGTGGCTATCCCACCCATGCACTCGCACGCGCCAACTAAGTTCAAATTCCCGTACATGAAGATAGCTTTCATTTCCACCGGGAACTCTTGTGTCCCTTACCACTGCTCTGTGTTTCCCTGTTGTATCCATGGTGTTTCCTAATCCTAAGTGGGATATTTGCACCATGGAGTTGGCTTGTTACACATGTTGTTTCATGGAGGTCCTAGCCCACCTAGTTTAGAACCTCACTGTACACCTCCTATTACAGTGTTTCGAGCATGGAGCTAGACAGCTATTGTAGCGGTTGCTACCTATGGAATTTGAGACCTACAAAGAGGTAGAGCACATCGTCTGCAACACTCTAGTCCCTACTGGGATTTTAATCACGTGGGTAATTTCTCCTACGTCCAATTCTAGCAGATTATTCCCCTCACATGGGCAACCCTTTAAATTTTTATTTCAATTGGGTGAGGACATGGAAGAAGCCATATATTGGTAAGCATTGTGTGTGCTAGTTGCATATAAGAGTACACGCTGAATGAACGCTTTTAATCATTTATAAGAATAAATCCTGAACGCTTTTAATCATTTATAAGAATAAATCCTGAACGCTTTTATACATTTACCAGAATGATCATGTAGCGTGAACTTACACTGGGACTCGGTCGTGCAAGTAGAGAATAAAGAAATTGACGTTCAAGTTATGACCCTAGGTTTTAGGTACAACCTCTTTTGAGCGTATTGTGATGGCATGTTACGTTTGAATATCGTGTAAACTTTTGATATGATATCAATGTTCAATAAATTTCAATGTTTAATAAAATTTAATAGTGCCTTAATTCTTTGACATTTTAGGAAAATTTCAGAGAACGGCAGGGAAAAGTTTTGTTCATATCATAGATTATGAGCTGACTTATTCTTATCCTAAATCAGTTTAAGGAATAATTAGAATGATTCATCTAATGGATTAATTAGAAATATTCTCTCACATTCATGTTCTTAAAGTTCGTTATTTCAATTAAATAAGAATTTCATCTGAATTTGATTTTATATTATTCCTGGACAAGCAAGATGATTCGGTTGATAAAAATTTCAATTGATGAGAAGACATTAATGACAACTTACTAAGTGTCCAGAAAAATAAAAAACGGAATGATATAATCCTAATATGTCAATAGGTTGAATTTCAGTATTTTTTTGGAGAGAAGCTCAAGCGATTATTGTGTGAAAAACAGTGTTTTCCTTTTTTCTAAAGGAAATGTATTAATTAACTTCTCATATAACTTGATCTGTAACTTTCAAATCTCTTTCTATATATAAATTCGACCTTTTATGCAATTGTATTTGCTGTAAACAAAAAAATACAAGAAGTATTTGATTGGATAACTTAATAGTCAATCTGGTAACGATATGCTGGGCAATCTTTTATGCTGCAAAGTTTCTAAGAAAAGGATTCAATTGGTATTGGTTGTTCTCTAGGTATTATGATAATATCACAAATTATAAGTAGGATTAAAATGATCTTTATTCTAGTTTCATTAGTTTTTTTTAATAAATAAGAGTTTCGGACTGGATTGTTTGCTTTCTTTGGATATGAAATGGTGCATTTCTCATTTACTGGGTTTTTGATCTCCTTGAAAATAGAAACATTTTCATATAGCATTTTCATACAATAAACTACAAGTGTGGATTAGATATTAAGTATTATTTATTTAAAAAGAAATCCGAAGATCCTGTCAGGTTAACCAAAAGTTTGTTAATAACTTATATTCTCATGGTAAAAAAGTCTTTATAATAACTTAAACATATTGATGAAATGTCACTGTAATTTATAATTTAGGTTTCTGTTGTTTTCATGAAAATATGACACTAATATTTACTTAAATAACTTAGTATGTATTTGTTATTGTGATAGAAAAACAATCATGTAAGAGGTCACGTATTTACATTACTAAAATTACTTCCTGTTCAGAATATGTGTTGTATTTTTGTGAATACTATATCAAAATTACATCTGGTTCAAAATATATGTTGTATGTTTGCGAATACTATATCGATGTGCAAATATATCTCTGAAGTTATGTTCACAAAATTTTATGGACATGGATAATTTAATATTTCTTATCGATTTGTATTAACCCATAACAAAGCATAATAATGAATTAAGGTGTGAATTTAACCATATTTAAGAAGTTATATTATTATTTTTATTTTTTATTTTATTTCAATAAGAAATTAAAATATATGTAGAATACAAATAAAATTTTAAATCTAATTTTTATTTTATGTAAGTTTAACAGAATACTATCTCATCCATGTCTAATAATCACCTTAATTGAGAAAAAGACGTCAACATTAAAAATGCATTTAAAATATATTGATTTAAGAAATTATGTTGAAAAATTTTCAATAAAATAGAAAATTTCTTATTTCGTATCCACTTAATAACAAAAACTATAATCCAATGAATAAGGTGTTAAATTGGAATGGCCAGCTGAAGTTATATATTACTTTAATTTTTTATTTCAAATAATAAGTAATATTTAGATGTAGAAATACAATACAATAATTGTGAAATATTAAGATGTATGTTGTTTACGGAAAACTATATTCAGAAAATTTCAGGACATGGATAATTTAATAATTTTTATCAACTTGAATTAACGAAAAACAAAGTAAATAAAATAATTAATAATTAATTAAAGTGTGAGATTATAAATATTATTTTATTTTTATTTAACTAAAGAAAATTAAAATTATATGAAATAATTAATAATTAATTAAAGTTGAAGTTATAATATTATTTTTAATTTTTATTTTAATAAAGAAAATTAAAATTATGTGTAAAATACAATACAATAATTTTGATTTTTTTTTTGTGAATTTAGAATTACATCTTCATTACATCAATGAGTGTTTTAATAGAACAACCCACATCTATCTAAGACCTCGTAAGACCTCGTAAGCAATTTTGAATCTATTTGAATTCTTAAATATGAAAACATTTATTTGGTTGATTTGACATTTATTTTCATAAGAATTTCACTTTGTTAGCCCATCTCTCTTCACTTTGTTAGTGAATCTCTTATTATTTTCATTTTTAAACGAAATTTTAAAATTTTTAAAAATAAAGCGAATAAATTGGGAGTAAGATGTGGGATAATATAGAATTATAAATATAGAAAGGAATAGAAAAGGATATAAGGTAAAAATAAAAAAATTGGGAATAAGATGTGGGATAGTATAGATTTATAAATATAGAAAAGGATATATGGTAAAAATAAAAAAATATCTAACAGATATGTGTTATTTTTATTATACATCTGCATTAAGAAAAAGTTAAGCCAGCAAAAGAAAGTTTTGGTTAACAGATATGTGTTATTCTTTATTATACATCTGCATTAAGAAAAAGTTAAGCCAGCAAAAGAAAGTGTTGGTGGGTTTTTATCAAACTCTAGCAATAGAAATAGACACACTGTGGCATACCTACATACCCATCTTTGGAAGGTTTTCATCAAACTCTAGCTACAGAAATAAACACACTGTCGCATACCTAGATTTCCATCTATTACATGTCTAAGGTTCCACATTTTATTTATTTATTTGTCATACATATGAAGCTGTCCCCTTTCTCAACCAAAACATTACTCTAAAAGTTATCCTAGCGCTTACCCTGTATTACGGTATCGATTCCAACCCAGCGTTTTTTTGAAGTCTAGGTGCAATTATGAATTCATTCAATTCATACACTTGACACATAGCTCAATAATTTTACTCATGCACTTTCAAGTCCTAATGGCTAATTTAGCTCGACTATAGTAATTAACACGGTACATTTCAGTTATATACATTGAACATATATATGATTTCGTAACCCGGGGAACTAGGCGATCTTTGAAATTGGTGATCAAACCAGTGGTCGCACACTCACCTATTATACGTTCTCCTATGTCTTCCTACACAAACCTTTAATAAACTAGAAAAGGTCGTATGTTATAGTATAGCGTGCAGTAAACTGTGTTACCATTATAGTTTTCATTATAATATTATTCCTAATTGATATATCGTGTGGTAGAATTCATCTATATTACTGCCTTTATTATATTCTACCTCGAGAACTTTGGTGGTTAGGCGTGTGAGGAACTTGCAATAGGCACGTATCTCAATCGATGTGATGGTCATGTGCTTCTCCGGTGCCTAACCAAGTGGATGAAGTGGATTTGTTAGTGTGATTTAAATTGAAAATAATTAAATATTATTTTGTATTAATGGAGAAATGGTTACATAGTTGTAACGTATCTCTTTAGTTTAGGATTTGTTCTTAGAATTTAGGAGTTTGGTTGCAACTACCTGATTTCTGGAGTTGTACTTAGATGATGTAATCCTTCATTGATGGTAATAGAGTGTACGAGAGTGATCTCTCTGTTTTGTGAGTGTAGTCTCCAACTGCAGGCCACACTTGTGAGCTACATCTCCTTCTTTTCAATTTTGTTCATATTTTATCTTGGTATCAGAGCTCAGAGTAGGGACAGCCTTAAATTTTTTAGGATGCATCATTGATTGGATAACTGTAGTGGCAGTGGAGTATCAGGTGGACTGCAGTAACACCTGAAGATGGATATTAGATGACTGATCGTCTTTGAGCGCAAGAAAGGGTTGGTACGGATTTGTTGAGCGCCAATTTTTTGAGCAGAAGTGGGTTGGCGCAGGTTTTTAACGAACAAACATGCCCATTGGCGCAGGTTTGAGGCTGATAAGCGCGCCAGTGAAAAAGAAACTGCATTGGCGCAGATCCATAGCTGTTAATTGTGCCAATTTTCGTGACACCTCATTTATTTTGTTTATGTGCTTGTGGTGCAGATCCATAGCTATTGAGAAGCGCCAAGGAGCTAGCCTCTTTCTCTTTGAAAATCTACAATTTTTCTTTGCTGATCAGAGTTGCCTGGTGTTGGCACTTTGAATTTGCGGATCTGTACGGTGGCAGCAGATTGGAGTAGCCCGATGGTGGCGTGTGGAAGTTCCTAATCTACTCGGTGGCAGCAGATCGGACTTGCCCGGTGGTGGTGCATTGAAGTTCCAGATCTATTCGGTGGCAGCAGATCGGAGTAGCCGGGTGGTGGCGTGTTGAAGTTCCTGATCTACTCGGTGGCAGCAAATCGGACTTGCCCGGTGGAGGCGTCTTGCCCAGTGGTGGCGCATTGAAGTTTCGGATCTGTTCAGTGGCAGCAGATTGGACTTGCCTAGTGGTGGCACATTGAAGGTACAATTTTTTTTTTTGCAAAACAGATGTTGTATCTGGTATAAGTCAATATGAATAATAGTTTAGAATCATATGTCCACGAATCTGGCAAACTCGATGGATCAAATTTCAACAACTGGAAATTCAAGATACATACTTTGCTTGAAAGTGCAAATGCATGGGCGATCGTCACAGGAAATGAGCCGAGAGTAGGAATAGCGACACAAGAACAAGATTGGGATAAAAGAGAGACAAAAGCAAAGGTCATATTGAAAATGTTCGTGAAGGACAATGTTATCCTTCATATTAGAGACTATAAATCAACCGCTGACATTTGGATGACAATAAAAAACCTGTACGAGACGCAGAATACAAACCGTGTCTTGTCACTTAAAGGCAGGTTGTTTGCATTGAAGATGGAGGAGAATGAGTCCGTTGCTGGATTCATTGCCAGAGTCAAGGATCTAAGTGACAGATTGGGAGCAATCGAAGAGAAAGTTTCCGATTCAGATCTGGTCATGCTTACATTAAACAGAACGATTGATGAATACCGGACGTTCATCATAGGGTTGTCAGCAAGGGAGAAAGTCCCTTCATTTGAAGAGTTGACTGGGATCCTGCTACAGGAAGAAGAGCAACAACAAAATTTGAAAACTCAGAGCAATGACCTTGCTCTTATGGCAAAAAGGAGACAGTACAGAGGGAAGTAGCACCAGCACCAGCAACCGCAGCAGCAGCAGCAAAAAGAAGCCAACACATTTCAGAAGAGACCGTTTAAAGGCATGTCTGCTAATGATTTTCCCATCAAGAAACGTTTTTACTATGGAAAACCTAGTTATCAGATTAGAGAATGTTATAAGAGGCAAGTAGATGAAGGAAGAAACAAACAGAGAAAACATAAGGGTTACTTTGTTGGGGAAGACGAGGACCGCAACCATGAACTTCGACTATTTATAGTCGATTGTGCTCTTTCAGCTTCAAAGGGAGATGAGGACGACATATGGTATTTCGAATCTGGCGCATCCTCACATATGACTCGTAAGAAGGACTGGTTGGAATTTCTTGAAGAAACTTCATGTGGGTCAAAAATTTATTTAGGAGATGATAGTGGATATGAGATCAAAGGACATGGTGACATTCCTGTAAATTTACCTAGTGGTGACATTAGACATCTTAAAAGTGTATTGTATGTTCCAGGAATTAAGAAAAATTTGGTCTCTGTCTCAATGATTACTGATCAAGATATGCAAGTTCAATTCTTTAAGAATAACTATGTCATTAAGGATAGCCAGATGGAAATAGTTGCAAAAGAAGGGCGTGTGGGGAGCCTGTACAGATTAGATGCAAAGAGTATGCCACAACAAGCAATGGTTGTAGCCGGATCAACAGTCGAAGATCTCTGGCATCAGAAATTCGGCCATCTTAATCTGCAAGACCTCATCTCACTTCAAAGAAAAGGTATGGGTGATGGACTACCTGTTTTTCATATTGTTAAGCTAGATTGTGATGGATGTGCATTAGGGAAAATGCATAGAGAAGAGTTCCCTTTGCATGTTAACAGAAAGGAAAGGGATATTTTAGAATTGGTGCATACAGATATTTGTGGACCTATGCAAACTAGGTCATTAGGAGGAGCATATTACTTTCTCCTCTTTACAGATGATTGCACAAGATATTCGTGGATATACTTTCTGAGTAAAAAGAGTCAAGCCTTTCAGTGTTTTAAAGAGTTTAAATCTATGGTAGAGAACCAAATAGGAAAAAGGATAAAAATTCTTCGTTCAGATCAAGGGGGAAAATACAGGTTGGGAGAGTTCATGAATTTCTGCAAGCATCATGGGATTCTGCAGCAGTTTACAGTGCCACACAATCCACAACAGAATGGAGTTGCAAAACAGAAGAACAGAACTCTTGTGGAGTGCACAAGGAGCATTCTACAAGGTAAGGGTCTATCAAATGGTTTTTGGGCAGAAGCTATTAACACTACTGTATATTTGAAGAATAGGAGTCCTACTAGATGTTTAGGCTTCAAAACCCCTTTTGAAGTATTGTTTGGATTCAAACCAGTAGTTAGTCATTTAAGAATATTTGGGTCAAAAGCTTATGCTCATATACCTAAGGAAGATAGGAAGAAGTTAGACCCCAAAGACCTGAAATGTATATTTGTTGGATATGGCACTGAATTCAAGGCATATAAGTTATATAATCCTATGACTCACAAGGTTTTTGCAAGCAGAGATGTCATATTTCATGAACAGGTTGAAGAAGGAAAGGAGGATTCTAACAGTGATTGCCACATTCCATTGCTTATAGAAGAAAACAGTGAGGAAAATGAAGAGCAAGAGAAGAAACAAGAAGAAGAAGTAATAGATAATGTAATCAATGATGATGCAAGCGCTGAAATAGACAGAGTTGAGGTAAGTCCCCTACCAAGGAGATCAGGTAGGAAGACTCGATTACCTGCTAAATTGAGAGACTATGCTTTAATGTCAAATATTTTAAACATTGTAGAGCCTACAAATTATGAGGAAGCACGTAAATCTGATGCATGGAGGGTTGCAATGTGTGAGGAAATAGAGTCAATAAACAAAAACCATACTTGGGATTTGGTTGAATTGCCTGAAGGTAAAACCCCCATAGGATGTAAATGGTTGTATAAACCAAAAATAAATGCAGATGGGAGCATAGAGAAATTTAAAGCTAGACTAGTAGCAAAGGGTTACTCACAGCAAGAGGGAATAGATTTCGATGACACCTTTGCTCCTGTAGCCAAATTAAACACCATTATAATGTTAATTTCCTTAGCAACAAAACACAAATGGCAGCTACACCAGCTAGATGTTAAGTTTGCATTTCTAAATGGTGACTTGAAGGAAGAAATTTATTTAGTATAGTCTCAAGGTTTTGTGAAAAAGGGGTAGGAACATCTTGTTTGCAGATTGAAAAAGGCTTTATATGGTTTAAAGCAAGCACCCAGGTCTTGGTACGAAAAGGTTGATTCTTTCTTTTTAGACAATGGCTTTCATAGAAGTTTAAATGACCCAAATTTGTATACCAAGTATAATAATCAGAGGCAGATTATTTTGATTTCTTTGTATGTGGATGACATGATTATAACAGGAGATGCAGATGATTTAATCAGAGGAATCAAAAGGCTTATGGCACAAGTTTTTGAGATGAAGGATCTCGGAAGCCTTCATTACTATCTGGGATTAGAAGTATGCATAGATACTCGACAAACATTTTACCCAAGGGAAGTATGCCAGAAATCTATTGGAAAAATTTGGTATGGATCAGTGTAGATCAGCAACGACACCTTTGCAAAAGAATCTGAAGTTGAGAAGTGACGATGGCACTAAAGAAGTTGATGCTACAATGTACCGACAACTGGTTGACAGCTTGATATATCTTACAACAACCAGACCTGACTTAGCATACTTTGTTAGTGTGTTGAGCCAATTTATGTCAAAACCGCTTGAAAGTCACTGGATAGCAGCAAAGAGCGTGTTGAGGTATCTGTGTGGTACTGTTAATTATGGTATTTTATACAGTGACGTATCTGATGTTACTCTAATAGGTTTTTCAGACTCAGATTGGGCAGGTAACCTGGATGACCGAAAGTCAATCATAGGTTACGCATTCAACATAGGATCCGGGGTCATAGCATGGAGTAGTAAGAAGCAGAGTATTGTAGCTTTGTCATCGTGTGAAGCTGAGTATCAAGCATTGTGTGCAGCGACGTGTGAAGCAATCTGGTTGAGAAGGCTTCTCAATGATGCAGGAAAAGAACAAAAGAATTCCACTTCCATCAAAAGCGATAGCCAGAGTACCATTAAATTGGCACACAATCCAGTGTTCCATAAAAACACAAAACATATAGACACTCAGCTCCATTTTATTAGAGAGAAAGTACAGTCAAAGGAAATTATTGTTGAATATTGTAAAACTTGTGACAATGTGGCTGATATTTTTAGAAAGCCTCTTGCACGAGTGAAGTTTGAATTGTTTAGAGGGATGTCAGGAGTCCACGAGAACGCTTTCTGAATTAAGGGGGGAGTTGAAAATAATTAAATATTATTTTGCATTAATGGAGAAATGGTTACATAGTTGTAACGTATCTCCTTAGTTTAGGATTTGTTGCTAGAATTTAGGAGTTTGGTTGCAACTTCCTAATTTCTGGAGTTGTACTTAAATGATGTAATCCTTCATTGACGGTAATAGAGTGTACGAGAGTGATCTCTCTGTTTTGTGAGTATAGTCTCCAGGTGCAGGCCACACCTGTGAGCTACATCTCATTCTTTTCAATTGTGTTCATATTTTATCTATTTAAGGGTGGATATTTGTTCTCACAACCCTAAGTTTTAATCCTGAGCAAGCACACGTTCACTTTTGTTGTAGATTATATAATTCAGAAATTTTTAGAGGCTAATATTAATATTAGTAAATCGATTAATTTCCATATTCTTTTAAAAAAAATTCAAATTCTCTTTTTTTCTTAAAAATAATTTGTGCGTGTTTTATAAGAAAAAAATATTTTATCTTGAAAATAGCTAAAATTTTATAGAAACTCTATAAAATCATTAAAAGTGTGAATTCTTTTTCTTAAAATATCACCCCACATTTTATAGTTGTCATGTTTTAGATTAGTAAAATTGACTAATATTTCTAAGCTTCATTTTTCGAAATAAATTTCGATTCTTAAAATTTTAACCATGGTAAAAATAAAAATACTTAACATTAGTGACCTGTTGAAACAGCCCATTGTGTTCTATGATCCCCTTTTCCTTTGCCCATTGTGTTCTATGATCCCCTTTTCCTTCTCCTTAGACGAAACCGCCGACGTCTGTAGTAATTTGTGACACTCTAAATTTTCCTTTGAACGCTTTTTCTTTTTCTCCCAGTGCGAGTACTGCCATTCTATTAGATGAATGATACTTTTCTTATATTATTTTTTATTCAATATCGCTTGTAGGCTTTCATTTCCTTTGGTGAATCAACTCAAATTAAAAGGAATTTTAACTCTCTGGTTGTTATTTCTAACCTAACCCCTTCCAGGTAACCTTTTGTTTTTTCATTCGAGTTATAAGGGTACTGTTACTTTCTTATGGTGTTTTCCATGATTCCCATAACAGTTTTTTCTTCCTTAGGGTATGAAGTCTCTTAGTATTATCACCAGAGCTTCACTTGCTGGGTTATTCAGCGAGCTGTTGTGCATGGGTATGTTAATTTTTTTTTAATAAACCGAGCTACCCATTTTCATTGTCCAACTTTTGTTTCCGTGTTCTTACATTTCTCCTGGTCATGCAAATTTAGGTAAAATTCTTTTTCGATTTATTATTTCCTCTTGAGGGAATTATTTCCTGTTTCTTCGACCGTTTTAGCACCGAGGGTTTGATATTTTGATTTGTGTAGGGAGGACCATTCCCATCATCCCTTGGACAGGTAATTTCCTTGTTCCATGTCGAACTCTCATTGTTGCATTCGCCCGCTTTGTTTTTCCTTTTGTGGACTATTTTATCAACGCTAATCTCTCTCATATGAATTTTATTGTTATGTACGATTACCGTTTTCTGATTTCAGTTTGAGAGACTCAATCGAGAAAAACTTTAGTGCGTTGATTTCCAGCTGTTATGCTATAGGTCAGTTGTCATTTCATTTCTCTCTTGGCTGCATGCTAGTTGCGATTACAGGGAAATGTAGTGGTTCTATCTATCTGAAATTTAAAGTTAACTCTATTTCGGACATGACATTATGTTCGCCCTCTGGCTGGTTGTTAACATCTTGTAATAAAGGGTATATGTAGATTAAAAACTACCGTTGAGTGTTTTACTCATGCGACCAAGTGTCTACCAACTTTTTCATGATTTATCTATCAAACTTTTTCTCCAGACCCTAACAGTCTAGGGATTTTTATTTTATAATTTTTTTCAAGGATAGGTAATCTTTATCGCTACTGTTTCCAAATACTATGCTTTCTTTATGTAACAAATTGTACTTCTTGTGTCTTATAGCACGCATCTTTTGCTTATATTTCACTGGTACATTTTCTAGCCTAAAATCAAATTGTTAACCTAGATGTTAATTGGAAATAACTCTCCTTCTATGCTGAGAGGCTACTGTAATTAACTGTGACGCATATTGCAACTATGCTTTACCAACCACTATTCAGTTTGGGACCTCTGCCTTTTTGGGGTGTAAAACTTGGTTTTTTCCTAGCTACGCTCATCCTTTGTAAGAGCGTCAGATTCAGGTCTCAAATCCACCCAACAGTTATGCTACATTTGTCGAAGATTTTCTTCTCATCCATGGAATTTGTTTTGTGCATATTTCTTGAAAACTTATAATGTTACTTTGTGTTAAATCACCTTCGGCATTAATCCCTCGAGATTTTTCCCAATAGGGTACATTTCTTGTGCAGGTTGTCTTATTTATAAAAGATCGAGTTTGGCTCGATTTGGCTCCTTTTCTCCCCTGACATTCCCCTTCTCGAGTTTCCCCGATCGTATTGCGCTTTTGAATAACCCTATATAATTTTTGCTTCGTGTTGGCCATGGAATTCATGTTTTCCATGGGGTTTACAACTTTTGTATATCCCTATTGAATATTTTATGTACTAGAATTTATCAATTAGTTTTCACAAGTAATTTTCACTTTATGTTATTTTGAGGAGACAAATGTCTAAATATACCTAGAGGGTCCGAGTGCTATATGAAAAATAGCAAATCAATTAGTTTTCACAAGTAATTTGCATTTTATCTTATTTTGAGGAGACAAAATGTCCGAATATACCTAGAGTGTAAGGACCTACGGTCCGTGTGACGGGCATGGCGACTTCACCGTGCGAAGGATGTGCGAAATGCGAAATGAAACGAACCTTGGGTGAGTTTATAAGGTGTTGGGCGAGTTGAGGGGGCGGTCCAATGAGTTGGGTAGGCCGACCCTCCTCCTGGGCAAGACAACACATTGTAAATGAGTCGACTTGGGATTTTGGAGGGCAATCGACCATCATTCGATCAACACAAGTTCGAACAAGGAGTTTTGTGGGGTGTGGATGAACCTGCATGACGGGCAGAACTCGGGTGGAAAACTCGTTCAGAAAAGTCATTCAGAAATGTGTGGTGAAAAACTCGGGTGAGAAACTCAGGGGAAAAATCTCGTGCAAAAAACTCGGGCGAAAAACTCGTACAGAAAACTCGGGCGAGGTCGTTCAGGCAGAATTTGGGTGAGGTCATTGGGCAGGAAACTCGGGCGATGTTGTTTGGGCGAACCGGGTGAGGCCGTTCGGGCGAGCCGGGTGAGGTCGTCGGGCAACCCCAGTGAAGTCGTTCGGGTGATTCAGGTGAGGTCGTTAGGCGACCCGGGTGAGGTCATTTGGGCAAATCAGGTGAAGTCGTGTGGCGACCCGGGTGAAGTCGTGTGGCGACTCTGGTGAAGTTGTTCGGGTGAACGAGCTTGGGTGAATGGGTGGACGTGCGGACGGGCAGCCAGGAGAGGGCGCGCCGTGCATGCCAGAACTAAAAATCGCGCAGATGGGCGACTTGGGTAGGGCACGTCGTGCATGACGAAATGACGAAAATGGTGAAGTGTTGGGGTTGTGAACGGAGGTGTGACTCGTGCAAAGGCGCCCGTGTGTGGCGACTTGGTTACGAAAAGGTGTGCCCAAGTTGGGAAAACAACAAGATCATGCGACAAGGTGAATGAAGGGTTGGTGAGTCGTGCAGCGACCGTGCAGAGGCGCCGACGAGCTGGCCAACCGAGTTTGCCGAAGCTGAAAATTGGCTAAGCTTAAATTTGGGGTTTCCCAAGATTTAACTTGTACTTGTAAAAGAAGATGATATATATTGATTAGGGCAGACTCATATTGCAGGGAGTTGCCCCTCCCTTTATACTGTTGTGCATTTTTATTGTATAATGTTGTTTATGTGAATGTTATGGGCTTTCACTATATAAAGGCTAATAATAATACTTGGTAATGAAAAATAAACCAAGTATGGAATGTTAGGCGTAGTCTACAATCGTAAGTATTGGTGAAAAGAAAACGATTCGTAGTGCCGCACCTCGCTATAAGTGGTTGAAAGACTACCGCAGGTGTAGGGGCGTGACAGGTGGTATCAGAGCTAGTGTCGAGGAGCTGGTGCTGGTGAACTGAATCAAGGAGCTGATTCTACGAAGACCGAAGACTTGAAAGGAAGTTCAAGCTTTGTAGGTAACAGATGGAATATCAGGGTGATTTAAGTGAATGGTGAAACAATTTTAGTAGAGGTGAAGCTTAGTGCTTGGACCAAGCTAAACGACAAGATATGGTAGGTTTGGAAGAATGTGAAGGGAAGCTCTTGCTTACCTTAAACAGGTTGAAGTGGATGAAAGAAGAGAATCCCCAGATTCGAGGGAAACTTGAAGTCTTGGAAAGAAATGTTGAAGATGAACTTCTTCAACTTGGTTGGACAATGGAGCAAGATGAAGTTGCAGAGTGTGTTAACAAGGAAGAGGAAGCTGTGATGATTGAGGATGTTGCAGAGGTGACAACGATGGAGGATGAACTTGAGGTTGATCAAGTTTAACCAGGATCGTGCAGTTTGCAGACATGGATGGATGAGGATACTCATATGGAGGAGCCTCATGATGACGAAGTAAGTATTGATACTTGTGTTTCACTTGAGCATTTGGTAGATGAACCATATGTAGGGAAGGGCAAAATTAGTTTTCCAATGGAAGGGAACATCTTACCATGGATGTCTACGATGAGACCTTGTATGGAGAAGCAAGGATTGTTGATTGTTGCAGGACTTGTTGGGATTGTTTATGACCTTATGGCAGAAGGTACAAAGGCCCGTGACAAGGGAGAAACATAATGATCGTTGCGGTTGAATGGGTCATGGTTTAGCCATATGGAGAATTGGCTAAGTGCCCGGCATGAATCATTGACAGATTAAGGAGGGCACACACTTGGGTAGAATTCTCATGGCCGAGACCAAGAGCAAGTCTTGGTGGAACCTTTAGTGGGGGAGCTATGATGGAAGGGACTCGTGATGATGATGATATGGTTGGGTGACCGAGTTCATTAGACCAAAGATTGCAAACTTGGATCAGGATGATCGATTGTTATGATGGGTCTACCTGGTTGGACTACATGGGCAACTTAGTCATGGACATCAAGTTGGAGGCATGGAGCATGGCAGTCTTATGTAGGGACATTGTGCAAGAGCACTTATAGAGGTGTCACTTATGGGCATCCAATGAGAAGTGCCAAGGCAGGGATGTTGTATAGGTAGATTCGTTGGTGTGACATGGGGACTTATTATTTAGGAAATGATAGAGAGGTTGTGCACTCTTGTACAAGAGGACCATGGACTTGGATGGAGTTGTGAGCAGACTATGGAGCATTCCTACTACATGGAGAGCTGAGACATCTTGCAGAGACCTTTGGACAAAGACTTGTATGCTTGCTGAGATTTTGGTTGGAGATGACTCATGGAGCTCATGATGGCATGAGATTGTTGTGACTTTTGGGGACTTCTTATATGGTGGACTTAGCGGATCCGATGCATTGAGGAACTGAGGTCAGAGACTTTGATGCAGGATGGGGTGCATACTTTCGAGTACATGTATGGGAATGGCTTGAAAGAGTGACTTGATGTGGAGGATCGATATGAGACACTTTGGAGTGATGGAGTTATGACGATGATGATGTGTTGGTGGCAACACTTAGGCATGGGTTGAGCCGAGACTTAACCACTTTGACACATAAGAGCTGATTGATCTATGATAATCGGCAACACATGGATAGATGAGACAGGTGTGCACTCATTTCTATGGAAGACTTGAGGGATGACACATTGCAGATAGGATGGAGGTTGCTTCATGGACTTGGATGTGGCACATCGAGAGTTGGAGTTTGATGAGATGATCTCTTCACTTTGAGGATATGGGTGTTTTGCAGATGGATGATGATGTTAGGGTATATGTGGCTGATTTCATGTAGCACATTAGTACCAGACATCATGGACAACATGTTGCAGATGAGATGAGGACTACTTCATGGACCTGAGCATGGCTTACTTATATAGAGATGGATTCTTGATCGAGTTGATGATGTGATGGGATTTTCTAAGAAACGATTGATGATTCCATGAGGATGTGCATTCTCATGGTTTGAGCGTGACAGTTGGATTAGCTACCCAACTAGTTCAGACATGGGGGTCGACAGTGTATAGAGATGTGTTAGCATTTGTTAGAGTATCATGACATCAGTTCACACAAGGACGATACATAATGAGGTTGACATGATATGTTGTAGGAAGCATGTAGCTTGAGATGGAGGAGCCAGCCTTCCACGATGGGGAGTAGCATGTGGAGATTGTGACAAGGTGGTTGATGATCATGGATTGGGATGATTTCCGATATATGACATACTGATGGGGTGTATGCGATGTTATGCTGATCTTGGTGACATATGGTTGCCAGGGTGAGATATTGTTGAGGACGACAATGACTTCAAGTGGGGGAGGATGTAAGGACCTGCGGTCCGTGCGATGGGCAGGGTAACTCCACCATGCGAAGGATGTACGAAATGCGAAATGAAATGAACCTTGGGTGAGTTTATAAGGTGTTGGGTGAGTTGAGGGGGCAGTCCCATGAGTTGGGCAGGCCGACCCTCCTCCTGGGCGAGACAACACATTGTAAACAAGTCGGCTTGGGCGTTGGATGTGGGTCTGCCGGGTGACATAACCTGCCACTTGCTCGTATATATTGGAGGTCATTTGGAGGAAAACAACCATCATTCGATCAACACGAGTTTGAACAAGGAGTTCTGCGGTGCGTGGATGAGCCCGCACGACGGCCGAAACTCGGGTGGAAATCACATTTAGAAAAGTCATTCAGAAAAGTCGGGTGAGAAACTTGGGCGAAAAAACTCATGCAGAAAACTCGAGAAAAAAACTCGTGCAGAAAACTAGGGCGAGGTCATCGAGTAGAACTCGAGCGAGGTCATTCAAGCAGAACTCGAGCGAGGTCGTTGGGCAGGAAACTGAGGTGAGGTTGTTCGGGCGAACCAGGTGAGGTCGTTCGGGCGAGCCGGGTGAGGTCGTTTGGGCGAGCCGGGTGAGGTCGTTCGGGCGACCGGGCTGAAGTCGTTCGGGCGAGTCAGGTGAGGTTGTTGGGTGACCCGCGTGAGGTCGTTCGGGCGAATCGGGTGAAGTCGTGTGGAGACCCGGATGAAGTCGTGTGGGGACTCAGGTGAAGTTGTTTGGGTGAACGAATTTGGGTGAACAGGTGGACGTGCGGATGTGCGGCTGGGCGAGGGTGTGCCGTACATGCCGAAACGAAGAATCGTGCGGACGGGCAACCTGGGTAGGGTGCGCCGTGCATGAGGAAATAGTGGAAACGGTGAAGTGTTGGGGTTGCAAACGGAGGTGTGACTTATGCGGAGGTGCCAGTGTGTGGCGACTTGGTTACAACGAGGCGCGCCCAAGTTGGGAAAACAACATGATCGTGCGACGAGGTGAACGAAGGGTTGGTGAGTTATGCGGTGACCGTACGAAGGCACCGACGAGCTAGGCAAGCGAGTTTGCTGAAGTTGAAAATTGGCTAAGTGTAAATTTGGAGTTTTCCAAGATTTAAATTGTACGTGTAAAAGAAGATTATATATATTGATTCGGGCAAACTCATATTACAGGGAGTTGCCCCTCCCTTTATACTATTGTGCATTTCAATTGTATAATGTTGTTTATGTGAATGTTATGGGCTTTCACTATATAAAGGCTAATAATAATACTTGGTAATGAAAAATAAACTAAGTATGGAATATTAGGTGTAGTCTACAATCGTAAGTATTGGTGAAAAGAAAATGATTGGTAGTGCCACACCTCGCTATAAGCGGTTGAAAGACTACCGCAAGTGTAGGGGCATGACCCAAAGGGTCCCAGTGCTATATGAAAAATAGCAATTTCGTTATCTATACCTATAGTGTTGTTGTAATTACTATGTCTTTTGTTTGAGTTGTATTCATAATTTATTTCTATGCAATGAGTATACGACTTCTTTATTTTATATAAATGAGTAGTTTAACCTGCATCGCATTTCTCTCCTAACCTTGGCATCATCGTTTACGGATTAAACTTAGTGTCTCCTTTGTATTATAACTTTAAAATTTATTTACAAGAATGAAGGTATTGTCCACTTCATTAAGTATGTTTTGATTAAGGTTATTCATGTCTTTATTATTGCTATTTACTCATTTTCTTTGTTCCATTTTTTATTTTGGCTGCATTGACAGAGGAAAACATTTTAAATTCCATATTCTATTTTCGTTAGAGGAAGATCAAATGTAGAGTATACGAGGATTTTGTTCTTATCTACTCTCTAGGATAGTGTAGCTATGAACAACTTAAACCATTTTTTTTTCAAATTGTATTTTAGTTTCCTTCCTCTATATCACACACATGAGATTGCAGATAACACTATTGATTAAACCCTTGATCTTTAAGTTTTTCTACTACTATAGTGTACGTTTAAATTTTCTTACTTATCAATTTCCATAAAATTTGTACTTAAACTTAATTACTTCATAGTTAGATTAAAAATACTAGTATCAGGTATCCCATTCCAATCCTACCTTCATGATATAGTTTTATACATTCACTTGGTCATCAAATCATTTAAATATTATTCATTTTATATATGCATATTTCTCCTATAAATTTTCTTATATACAACTCGTGATATTCATATTTTTCTTTCAATCTACTATTGAGGGATTTTATAATATAAATAAATATGGATATGCTTTTGGAAAAAAAATATTGCATAGATAATATTGACACTTAATCATTGGGATTGGGCGAATATATGTAAAATAGTATAAATAGGAAATAAGTAGAATAGGAATATGAAGAGAAACTCGGATATGAAGCCCAATAGTCTCTCCCTCCATGTATATATATCTATGATAAACTTTAATGGAAAACAAAATTCATTTGAGTTACTGTTGAGGTCGGTAAATCCCCTCTGCAGACAGAGGCGATCCCACTAGCCCAACAGGGGTCTAGCAATAATCATACACGTTGCATGCAAGTTCCTAATTGCATAATTTAAAGGTTGGTCAGAAAGACCTACCTGGAATCCAACGCTATTCGTCGTGGAAGAAACGTCGCTCCTGTCCTTTAGCTTTGGCCGGTCACTATCCTTACATTCCACGCATGGACACCTGCACAAACAAAGAACAATCCAAAACAAGCATAAAATCCAATATTATACAATTATATATCAGTCAAGTAGGATATAACTCAAATATTATCAGAAGAATACGTGAGTGGAACCATAATAACAGTCATTCATTATTCAATAGAAGAAG
>APFE030197690.1:0-27703 GCA_000404065.3 Pinus taeda | reverse complement strand
GGCAATCTGGGACACTTCCTCTAGTAGAAGACTTCAGCTTCTTGCCAGTTTTTGGAAGAGTTCCAGGAACAAAATTGAGAACACTTTTTCTAGCAGAAGACTCCAGCTTCTTGCCAGTTTTGGAAGAGTTCCAGGAATTGCATTAAGCATTCCAGAGTTGTTGGTCATCCTTAAACCATCACAGGTTGAGACTTCCCTTTTCAGGTTGAAGTTCTCCCTTTTATGTGGGGTGAGACCTCCCTTTAATGGTTGAAGGTTTCCCTCCCTCTTTAAAACAATAGGATCACTTCCTCTAGCAGAAGACTTACAGCTTCTTGCCAGTTTTGGAAGAGTTCCGGGAAATGCACTAAGCGTTCCAGTGTTGGTGGCTATCCTTAAACCACCGCCCTTTTTTACCAACATTTCATAGAGCACATTCAGCCTAGTGCTGCCATGCATTATTGCACATTTTGTATTATAGCTCTTTTCTTGGACTCATACATAACCCTTCGGATTAAGGGGGGGAATGTTGGACACCTAATCCTAAAGGGTTAGCATGGAAGCCGAATGGACAAAGCAGTCCAAGGGACCTTGGGATGTGAATCCCAACGGTCACCAAATGTACTATAAATGTATATCAAGTTGGTAATAAAATTGCATTGCAAGCTTTATCTTTCCTATTTTTTCTAGCTGAC
This sequence comes from Pinus taeda, assembly GCA_000404065.3. Lineage (NCBI taxonomy): Eukaryota > Viridiplantae > Streptophyta > Pinopsida > Pinales > Pinaceae > Pinus > Pinus taeda. The sequence goes on along the minus strand of APFE030197690.1, from coordinate 27,029 downwards.
CATGTCTGTTTAACAATATTTTATAATCAAAGATTTCTGAAAGCATGGATTGCGAAACAACTTGCTGTTTTCTCTTGGCCAAGGAATGATCACGAAATTCCTGTGTCTCTGCATGACCCAATAAGTGTTCTTCTTCCCTGTTTATTTTATGTTTGCATCATCTTTCTGCCTTTCTAAGCTGCAGTAAAAAAAAATAGCTTAAGATTTTTTTAAATACACCTTAAGTTCAATATCTGCACTTTTCGATGTTTTCTGCTGAAACAATCATGAGCTAGAATTCTTAACTGCTCTAGTTTACCCTGTTTCTTTCGTATATGGGTGCATGTCTTTGGAATTCTTAACTGCTCCGGGATCCCACTCATCCATTTCTCCCCTTGTCAGCATGATGAAATGATTCTCTTTTTCCTTTCATCCCTGATGTTCATTTCGTACTTTCAGCAGCTTGAGTGTTGTATCCTGCGTGGCTATCCCGCTCTTTATCCCCTTGTGACCAAGAAAACGCTCGCATGCCTCAATCTGTGACTCCGTGCCCAATGGTTCAGAACTTGTAACACCTTACTGTGCCTCTTTACTCGAGAATCCTACCTTCCTCCCAATCACAGTCAACATTCCCTTGAAGTTAGAAAGCTAGCCTAAAATCATCAACTAAGGTTGAATCCAGATCAACTGAGGTTAAATCTAAAGGAGAGAGCCCTCTCCGATTGCAGGTGGGCTAGAATCTGCAATCAGAAGATTGGTTTGTGGTTACCTCGGCCGTATCCCTACTAGGAGCATAGGGACAACCTAAGTGATAACAGTGGGCATGAAATGACTCATGGTCATTTTTCCTTCTGTGATGTCATAGGCTGACATAAGCCTTTGTTGATTGGTAGGGGCCATCTTCAGCAACTGGTTGTAGATTTGGAGCCTGAGTGGCTCATTTCTCCTCTTGATATCAATAAACTATTGCTTGATGCCTGCCTCTGCTCTCCTTTGATAACTTGAGGAGTTGACCTCTCCTCGAATAGTTCTCTCTTGTTCCTGCTGAAAGGAACTGGCAGATCCCTCCATACTTGGTGGGCCCATTCCCAACGATTGCCCCATAGGCATTTCTTCCTCAGAGAGGGGATTTAATCTCTGCCTTTTCTCCCCTTGATTTGTTGACGTGGTGAGGGAGTCTCCTATTCTCTGTCCCTCTTCTTTCCCTTTTCCTCCTTTTGTGGAGTTTGAAGCACTGAGGCCTCCACTGTCTTTTCTTGCCCAGAAGGCATTTTCTCTTGAGCCTGTTGCTCAGTAGGTGTTGGGGCTTCAGCCATTTTCTCTTGCTGCATAGGTTGCCCCTCTTCTTGATGTTCTTCTTGCTGTTCAACCTCCTTTTCTACTTGTTGTTCTGTTTGTTACTCTGTCCTAGGAGGTGGTTGTTCCTGCTCCACCTGCTTGCCTTTATCTTTGCTTGATTCCTGTTGGGCAATTCCGGTTGCTTGCTGTTGGGCTGTGGAAGATGAGGCAACTGCTCCAATTTGCCTTTGACAGGAGGAGGAAACCTACCCACAAGTTTCCAAGTTAGCCTCTTTTTCAATATTCCTTTCCTCTCTTTGTAGCATTTGCTCTCTACCAATGGGCTCTTCTAGGGTGCCCTCTTTCCAGCTTAAAGTATTGGCATACTGCTCAATGTGAGGCAATTTAACGTGAGCGTAGCCACCCAATTTGTATGTTATCCTCCTGAGGGAAATGAAGTGGTTGGGGTCATAAGGCACCCATTTGAAGCTGGTTTACAGTCTGAGGGTCTCTAGGATCAGGTCAGCTTCCTTCCATCCTTCCTCCCTTTTATTGTACAGAAAAGGGCCTAGCTGATTTCTCACCTTTAGTTGCACCTTTTTATTTTTGCTTTGGAAATGGACAAAGTCTGCATTTCCAAACTACCTAAAGTACTCTAGGGAAAAGAGTCTCATAGGGACATATCTTGGCAGCCTATAAGGACTCAACTCACAGCCATATATTATGATTATTGTGTGGTGTTGGTAAAACTACCAATCACCAATGTTGTAGGCCTTTGAGAGGTGAAGGATTCTTTGCATTTCCTCTGTCAATCTGGGAGGAGGGACACCCAATAACAAGGTCATGGATGGATAGATGAAAAGGTCAATGAATTCACAGTAGGTGTAAGGTGAATAAGCTAGAATATGGCAGAATGAAGACCAAAACACAACAGACCTTGGGCTTCCCTGGGCATCTAGCTTTTTTGAGAGGGATAGGGAAGACATCAGGCTAATAAAACAAGAATAAATGATATATGTACCTGGTATATTTAAACACCTTTTCCCTTTCTAGATTCATTAATTGCTCATGAATTTTATTGGCAATAAAAGTGGCAAAATCATAATGTACAGCAAGAGGCATTCCTGGGGAGAAAATGGACAGCATGGCCATAATGGTTTCATCCACATCCTCATATGACCCATAACCCAGGATGTAACTGATCAAATCCACCAGCATTTTGCCCAACTCATTGAGATACTGATAAGCTATAGGAAGGGTGGTGCTCATAGCTTCAAATTTTGGCTGGATAAACAACTGACTAATCCTGGCAATCTGAGCACTGGACAACTTGCCCCCTTTCATTATTAAGTCATGGATGGAGAGAGGGGTTAGGGGCTTTGTAGTGTGAAAGTGCAGCATTTCATTGATGGTCTCAGGGGTGATAGGGAACAATACTGAGCCTGAGGGGCTGAGGACGGCTCTCTGACAGGGGTCATAGCTAGACCTGCATTGATTTATCAAGTCTGGGAGGACATTGACTTGAGGAAGGTTGTAAATGGGTATGTGGGAGTCCCAAATTCGTAAGGTATCAGCCCCATTGAGACATTGGGCCTTTAACTCATTCAATAGGTGAATATTGAATTTGGCTGTCATGGACATGCAGTCTAACATCTGGTAATCTCTATCACCCAGGGCCTTCCACTCTAGCTCTCTGTGTGGGGCGTTCAGAGGCTGAACATTCAGGGCTACTGGTGTTTCCATGGCTGGGTAGTACTTGTGAGTTTGTACTGAAACTGGCTTTAGTGGGCAGGAGAAAACAAAGGGCTAATTTTGCAGAAGTAAAGCCAATTGTAAGGGTAAATGAGGCAATTGTGGTGACAAATGGCGTAGAATGCTCAAAGGGAGTTAATTTAGGGACTACAGGGACTGGCAACTCTGTTTTTCCAGTGAATTATGCCTTTCAGGTTTTCAGTCCACGAATGCGCGGACAGAGTGGGAATTCAGGAAAAGGTGACTGTATATGGGTTCGGTGAGCGAATTTCGACCCTGCAACTGTAAAGGAGCTCTGGTTTACCGGGAATTTGGTGGTAAATATAGGTTGTATTACTCTTGTTAATTGAGTGTTGTAGAATTATGGACAGGAGCAAGCTCTGAGGGGATGCTTTGGGTAAATACCTGGTGAATTGCCGGTAATGGTCGCAAATGCAGGAAGGTGGGAGGCAGCAACGTCCTTCAGGTTGATTTTTGCAGGTTGGCGACAGGTCATCGTAAATTACATGCAGAGGTGAGCAATAGTTCAGTTTGCAAAAAGTGAGAAAAAACGCGAAAATTGGTTAAAATATGGACTTTTTGGGCATTGGCGCGCTTTTCGGATGATGTCAGCATGACGTCATCAGGTGGGGTCAGGGTCGGGTGACGTCAGCATGACGTCACTAGGTGACGTGGCAGTCTGTGGACGGTCCACAGGGATTGCACAAGTGGCGAACACGTCGGAGCGCTGGCGGGCGGGGGTGCTGACAAGGTGCCAAGTGGAAATGACGTGGGCGGGCGTGGCACTGGCGTGGGCAGGCGGTATAGTTGAGCGGTAAGTGGGTTTTCTCGGACCACCTTCTATACGGTCACGGTATTGTCAAAAGGCGACCCGAGAAAATCTGGGGGTGACGCATGGCGGAGGCCTGACGTCACCCTCTGACAGTTTCTCGGGTGGTATCTTTCGGTCATGGAGGCCTGTCCGATATGCATGTGGGCCGTCGGATGGGAAAGCCCAGATCCGACGGTCGACAGGTTGATAAGTTGCAAGTACGATATGGAAGGCGGGGAACATAAAATATTAATATTTTTGGAAATGCGCGGCCAGCGGAAACATTAGCAAAAGTGGGTTTTCAGGTTGTTTTGCAGAGTTACGGGTTAAATGGATTTTTACAAAGGTTAACTTGCAAAGCGGGTTTTTGGCTAATTAATCCGAGCAAGTCCCGGATTAATCCCAGGATTAATTATTTAGCACTCTTTGGGTCGCGCTCAAATGTTTTTAGCGCTTGAAGACATTGAAAATCATACATAGAGGTATAATGCTCGGGGGAGGGGATACTTAGATTTTTTGGGTTTTTTGCCAAGTTTTACATAGTAATAGGGGAATAGGTGGTATAGGGAGTTAAATAGTGATAGGTTAGTAGTTAATATGAGTGAAAGGGGTGGATGGGGGGGTGGAATACTAAGTTTTGTTTATATAAAATCAATTTAGTTTTTAGGAAGTAGATCAAAATGAAAAGAATATTTGTACAAGAAATGTGGCTCTTAAAGAAACTAAAACCAACAAAAGACTTTGACTTTCTTTGTGAACATGGGCGGCATAGTGATGTTAGTCATGAATGTGATAGGGGGTGATTTGGAAGTTAGACATGCTCCATTAAGTTTCTGTAAGATTGCTGCGAATAGGCTATTTGTACTGGCACCATGTTTTTACCTTTTCTTTAGGCCAGTGAAATGCCCTGAACCATGCTTTCTGCAACCCCCTCTGCCTACCCACTCTATTGCCTAGCATTTTTTGTTAGTCCAAGGAGGGTGCACTTAGATTTGCAAACCCTTTTGTGCCTTTTCTTTTCCTTTGGCTTTCTTTTGATTTTCTATCTAAAGCTACCCTTATTGGTTCCAAGGCCCCAGATTAAACATTTGGGAACCTTCTTTCTCTACCTATCTACTTTACCTGCCAAGATTGAGCTGTTTGGACATGTTTCTTTCTCTAATCTACAACAAAAATTGAAACATGGCATGACCTAGCTTAGGCTGTTGGATCACCCATTCTGAGGTAGGGCAGCATCAACCAGATGTAGGTATACTTTGTCTACAAAAATATGAGATCTTTGTATCATCAAAGTAGATCATATTGGCACTTCCCCTACCAATACTGAGAGGGGGGGGTGAATCAGTATTATCAAATTCTTTTCAATATATATCTTCTAGATTTATAATTTATTCTTCAGATATTAGTTTGTATGTCAGTACCATATAATAATGAGTAAGAACAGGAAAAATAGATAATCACACCAAAGAACACCAGATATAAGGTGGAAACCCAATGTGGGTGAAAACCACCTGCTACAATATGTCTCTATCTTCTTTCAATTCGAAGCTTATTTTACAATGATTTTGTACTGGTGCAGTCCTTTACCAGTACACAGGCTATTACCTGTAGAGAGCTACAACCCTCTCGTTTTCCAGCATCTCCTGGAAGGGAGCTACAACCCCCTTAACTCTTGTACTAACTAAGATACTAGTACGTAGGTGCTGACCTACAGAAGGCTACTACCTTCTCTTTCTTCAAGGGACCACGTTTCATAAATTTTCAAACTGGATCCAAAACATCAAGTACATGTGCATTACCCAATCTCCTTTAAACAGTTAACTTCTTAGAATGCAGCAACCAGAAAATATCACCAATAACCAGCCACCAATTTACACCCAGATCTCTACAAAAACAGGTAAAATACAACTAAAATATCTTTCAAGGAAAAAGTCTGCAACTTCACCGAAGGAAACCTGCGGATATCCGCACTTCTGCTGTGAACAGACTGTGCACTCCGCACCTGTTCCGCTGATTCAAATGCGCACCTCCGCACCTGTACCTTCTGTTGCACTGCGTTCCTCCACAACTGCGCCTTCTGCTGCGCTGTGGTCCTCCGCACCTGCATCTTCTACTAGGCTGCATTCCTCCACACCTCCGCCTTCTGCTGCGCTGCGTTCCTCCGCACCTATGCCTTCTACTGCGTTGCATTCCTCTGCACCTGCATCTTTTGCTGCACTGCGTTCCTCCGTACCTGTGCCTTCTGCTCGCCTGTGGACCTCTGAATAGAGCCAATTTATCAGTCCTCCAATGTGCCACAGACTGTCAGATCCACAGATCTGATCATGCGCCAATGAGATCATGAATTATCAATAGATACACCTTACAGTTTAAAAAATTCTCTTGATTTAGATCTAGCGTTATCAAACTGATCACCCAAAATTTCAGATCTTAAGATATTCAAAATTCAAAAAGGTGTCAAGCCAAATGATCTCCTTCCCTTTTTATAGGCAGGCCTTTACTCAAACCATGGTCCAAAACCATAGGTATTCAATACTAGGAACCCAATACCTTGGATCAATACTTTTAGATGCAAAACCATAGGATCAAACATGTCGGGCTAAATACCATGGACCATTCATAAAGATTCCAACATGCGCACACTTCTTTGCATTGGAGTGAGTGAATTTGACATCCGCACCTTTTAAACGGAGCACCTGTGGGTATGTCTGCACTTCTTGGTTGGGTACCTGCGGGTCCGCACATTTTCTTAGGCTCACTTGTGGGAATCTCGTTTTCTATTATTTTAGAGCCTGAACAGAGATCTACCACTTGAGTGAGTTGCCATCAAGTACAACACCTGTGCCATAGCGCCAAACCTGAATCATAAGATTTAAGCGGTGCAAGAAGATCAATGCAAGCATGCACCTCTTGAGCAACATAGTACAAGTTATTTTTATATCATACGGCATAGGAAAGTGCTCATCATGAAAATTTATATGAAGTTCTTTCATTTCACCAACGAGTACTTATGCTATCATACTAACTAGGAGAAAATTATTTAAAGTATAGGGTTTTGTTTTAAGTTAGAAATCATGAATTTTTCTAATGAATGCTAAGTTATTTTTTGAATTATGAAGGAATGCGGGAATGTTTTAACCATTAATTGGACATAATTACCCCTCTCTGCCATAATCCTAAATGTCCTTCACTCATAATTATTACCTCACCTAGCTGTTAAACCGCCGCCGCAAGTACCAATCCGGCCTGAACTCAAAGATGTCATGAATCTACAGTGAATGAACTAGTGATATGATGGAAAATATGGTGGACAATTAGATTTCTATTTATAAGGACCAATTTCCCTAGTATTGCGTGTAAAATTTTAGAACTCGACTATTCATAGCCGTTAAGAAGCGATGTCACCTATTCGAAACGAACCCTCTTCTCTCAGCAAAATAGATCAAACCGCCGATTATCGCAATAGTCTTTCACTATTGTGAGACTCGGGTTTTCTACACTTCTTGTAGAAGTTTGACGGGCATGACAAAGAAGTATCTTTACAGTTCGCAAGGAGTTTCAGAAACGGCCGAGTGAAAATTGGGCCTCTCAAATTTAAAGTTAGAGAAGAATTCATAGAAGCAACAACGGGCTTGGAGAACACTGGTGAACAATGGTTTAAAAATCAAAAGCTTGAAGGGAAAGGCTGGTAGCATTTCATCATTGATAAGAAGATGGAGGTAGACTGGAAAGTAGGAGTTCCACATAACGCCTTTTTGGGTCAGTGGAAAGACCTCCTTCTCATTTTACAGAAGTTTGTGACCTGTGAGGGAAGATACACCCACATCTTGGTATACCATTTTAGAATGCTGCAACATTTTGAAGCAAGCCGTCATGTTCAATGGAGGATGAATTTACCCTATTTTCTGCTCAATAGGTTGGAGAAAATGGCTAAAAGTGTACAGGATGGAAGGGCATATCAAGCCGACACAAGGTTATATCATCACAGCCTAATAAAAATTTTGGTCCTAAAACAGCTGGAAGTGAAAGGTATGACATGGGAGGTGTTGTTAAAACAATTGCACAAAGGGATAGCCGCTGGAAAGGAGATAGAGGACACCACCAGCACAAGCAAGGGCCCGAGCAAAAATGAGAAGGGAACCCCTTTTTGCACTAGTGCACAAAAAGTAGAAAAAGCAGAGAAAGCCTCATCTTCAAATGAGAGGATAGCTAGCGCACCAGTTGAAGAGACTCCTTCTACACTCGAAAATGACCACCTATCAGTCCTTGTGGATGCAACAAATTTTGCAAAGGTCAAAGATGATGCTCTGATGGTTGATTTTGTCAAGAAGCCCCAGAAAAATAATAAAGCTTCTGATGCAGGCAAAGAACCACAGTCCCCATAGGGCATGGAATCCCCTCTTTCACCAATACAAGAAGAAGCACTAGTGAGAGAGAAAGAACCAGAAAAGGAAGCAGAAAACAAAGAAGAAGAGACAGAATGAGAAGAACCAGATGATAAAGACCCGGAAGAAGAATAACCAGAAGGAGAAGTTCTAAAGAAGAAGAGGCAGAATCTGAGGAAGAAAAGGTAGAATCTGAAAAAGAAGAGGCAAAACCCACAGAAGAAGAAGTAGAAGTAGAATAAGGAGAGGTAAGAGAAGAAGAACCATAAGAGTACAAACTGGAAGAAGAAGAACCAGAGGAGGAAGAACTGGAAGAAGAAGAACTAGAGGAGGAAGAACTAGAAGAAGAGGGACCAGAGGGAGAAGAGTTTCCTGATGTAACCATGGCAGGTATGGAGGTCCCTGAGGAAGACATAGCTCCTGCCAAAACAGAAAAAGAAAAAGGCTTGGTATCTCCTGTTGCTGAGGTAATTCAATTAGAGCTTCAAGTGCATAATTTAGAGAAAATTGTAGCCAAATTGTGGGAGGCTAAGGAACGGAGCAGAGGAGAATTGACGGCAGAAATCCATAAAAGGAAAAGAGAAGTTAAAGTCTAGAAGTACCGAGCTACACAATGTTTTAGGTGACATAAAAAGGTGACAAATAAGTTAAAGAACATCAAAATGAAGAAGTTTGAAACATTGCAGATTGATGACAGTATGCCAGAGTAGGATTGAGCTGGAATGCTCAAAGGTTTGAAGTTTATTTGTAGAGGTAAAGAGTTGTGTGAGGACACACAATAGTTTAGGGATGGGAGGATGTTAGCCCCCTAATTTTCTCTCTTTTGACCATTTTCCCTTCCTAAATTATAACCATTTACCGTTGTTTTGCCTCTCTTATACACCCTCATCTTGCACTAGTCCAAGAACGATGACATATTTCGCATGAACTTTATGTTTCATATTTTAACTTAACATTAATTAATTAATTATTACGTGATTTCTTGCTTATAATCACTCTTGTAACTTATCAATATCTATAATTTCTTTTTTATTTTCAAGTTCTTACCATGACCGTTGATATTAGTGCAGGATCAGATCTTGCACTGGTGCCGGCACAACGAATATTTGCAGCAGTTACATACATCCTTGATCACCGCCCTGTTTTGCGCCGCTTCAGCCACAACAATAGGATAGATTTGAAGGCAATCGAGCTCTAGCTATAACAGAAAGGCAATCCAAAGGTAGCTGAGATCGAGCTTATGAAGAATGAATAACTGGAGATTGGTTATGGAAAATTTTGTTGAACTGCCTAATTCTGAAGGCCAAAAAGCTAAATTCTGCATATCAGTTATGTGATTGGTCAAACAATCCTTTTGGCCTTCGGACAAGGATCTATGTAGTGAGGAATGTAAAGAGGACGAGATAGTTTTTATAGAGTTTGTATAGAACAGAGATATAACTAGGGAGGTAGTAACATGCTTGTACTTTTGTTATTGCCCAAATCTAGGCTATACTATGTATTCACGCATGTATTTGCCTCTATGAATTAATAAGAAAGGGAGCTCCACCTTATGTTTCATAAATCATATTTCTATGTTTGAAAGCTGATGAATTGATAAAGTACTGAGCAACGTTTCTATTTGAAAGGGAAACACGTTCGTTGGCTAGGGCCCAGCCAACCCAGCACGTTTACCCTATTTTTTGTTCTTGTAATTTATGTTTATACTGCTAAGTGTGATTTAATTTACAACACATGTGTTCTTGTTTGAGTGAAAGCAGATCCGCAATGTGAAGTTTTTGAATTTCATTTTCCTGCATCTGATTTCGGACTGGTTTTCTCACTTGGTCCAAGTAGGAGAAATAACCCTGCACTAGTGCACATTGGTGTGCTATTCATTTCTTGCACCTGATTTCGGATTGGTTTTCCTGCCTAGTCCAAGGAGGAGAAATAAACCTGCACTAGTGCACGTTGGTGTGCTATTCATTTTCTGCAGTTTTGTTTGATTTGGTTTTCCCCGCCTGGTCGAGGGAGGAGAAATAAACCTACATCAGTGCACGTTGGTGTGCTATTCATTTTCTGCAGTTTTGTTTGATTTGGTTTTACCCACCTGGTCCAAGCATGAGAAATGAACCTGCACCAATGCACATTGGTGTAATGCAACAAGCCTTTTTATTTTACTTCCAACAGTTTTCTTTCTTTCATTAATGCTTCATGACGAGATAAATTATAAGGATTGTTTCTTTATTTCTGCTCTTTGTTAAAATCAGAAACATTCATTTTTATGTGTGTAATTTAATTTCACAACACTTGCAGTAACTAAGAACTTATTTCAAGAATTAAATGCTAAGTGTAAGAAGCTATGATTTGGTGTAAGAACTAGTTTCTTACCACGGGATCTGAGTGCTCTGAACTTGAGAAAGGTCAAGCCCTTCCACGAAGAAAAATGCTTTTAGTACAGACACCATTTATACCCTCTACATAAATCTCTGCTCAGCCTCCACTAGTGCAAGCAGACTATACTAGTGCAAGATAGATTAGTGCAAGAAGAAAATATTTACACAAGCAGGTTTGAAGGGCCCACCTGTTGAGATTGGTAAAGTGTCTCTGCTAAAGAAAACATGTTAGGGTCAGTATCTTCATCCCTCCACCAGAGATCAAATACTCTTGTTGCATTACATATTAGGTGTCACGCCTAGTCAGCTACATTCCATTAGGTGCATGGATCATCTGACGGTAGTGGCTTCTCCTACAGTTTCCCTCATGTCATTTACCTGTTGGCCCATGTTTCTTCATCAAAAATCATATACAGTCACCTTTTTGTCTTAAAGTTTGCAAAAGTCTTTTCTAGGGTTTCATCGTCATTAGGTATAAGGTTTCATTAGGGTCTCATCAAAAAGGGTTTCAAAATATCTAATAACAGCTAGCGGGGACGTGAGGAGGTTCCAGTACCAATAAAGTTCATAATAAGTGCTCAAAGAGGTATTTTTCCTCAAAACTCTATTTTGAGGAAAAACAAATTATTTTAGGTTTTATTGTATAAATTCATGTAATTTTATTTCCTTCATATGTAAATCACTTCACTTGCAACCCTGGTCACTTTCCCTAGCCTTAGTAGCTCCAATCACCTGCAAAGCAAACAGAAAACAAGTCATTCAATTCATAAAAAAATTCAAAAGAATGGAAAGTTAAAAAAAACAGAGTTAAAAAGTCAAGTCATATTCCAAACATTATAAAGTGGGTTTTATGAAACAAAAATTTAAAAGTCTTTGTATATAAATGATTTCTTCAATTTGAAAAGCCCATTTGGATGCAAGCAACAAAGTGTGAGTAAGAGAAAAGTCGTGTTTAAGCAAAAGAAGAGAAATTGGGAGAATTTGCCGAATTCAGAGGCACGATGCACTGGGTAAGTGGCGCGGCGCACATAGAAGGCGTGGCGCATAGGGCCGCGATTTCCAGTGCAAAGTTGAACGGGCGTAGTGCACATAAAGGGTGCAGCACATTGGGTTTGAGGCATGGCACATAGAGCTGCCAAGCCAAAAATCATCAACAACTCTTCATTGCCAGTGGAGCAGTTTTTTTTGAAGGTTTATGGTGATTGTGTAAAGAAAAATCAAACCCTACCTCTTTGCATATCTCAAAGAAAATAGTGCCTAGGTTTTGCATTGATTATTTTGGCTGCCAAGTCCATTCTCCCATTCCCTCACCGGTTCACTCCTTCAGTCATTTTCACCTGATTCCCCTATTCCCTAAACTCCCATATTCTTAAAAAATCATCTATCCCTATCCCAATTCCCATTTCCAAACTCCTAAAATATAAATTCCCAAACCCTAGTGCTATACCAAAAACTCCCAAATCACTCCCTAATCCCCTGTTTCCCTAACTAAACCCTATCCTAACAGTCCCAAAATCCTCATTGTTTCCTCCCTCCACAGTCCCTCACATATTTTTCCCTTGGTGCCAGAAAATCAAGAATCACCATAACTTTCCTATTCCTCATCAAGATAGCTCACCCACTAGTAGAGATGGAGTATGATCCTTCACATGATCATGAAGAGGAGACACACAGTGATTCTCCTATAGAGGTACATGCACCCAGGAGGCCTCATAGAGGTGGCAGACATATTCGAGAAGAACCTACCACTCTTGCTGAGTTACAGGCCTGCCCTCTCACCATCACTTGTTTCCAACACCAATCCTGCTATGAATTTTGTGAGATGGTTGCTAGAATCCAGTTTCATCATGAGTTGGCCCATTTGTTTGTGCTTCATTTACATGATGGTCAAGCCACTCTAGCTGGTGTCACATTCACTTTAACACCAGAATCTATTTCACTAGCAACCGATATTCCTAACAATGGAGAGCAATGGAACAAGAGGCAACAAATTAACAGGCAGCATTATGAACCATACATCAAGCCCAGTTATTTGAGATAACTCAGTAGAGTTTTTCCTTTTCGGTACCTCAAAGATTCATATGCTTCTTTAATGAAACTGATAATGAAGTATTTCAGCTGTGAGGGCCGGTTTTCTAGTTTATATGCCTATCATATCAGGCTGTTGATGCATTTTACTAGGGTGAGGATGATGAGCCTCCCCTACTTAATGTGCTAAAATATTGAGAAAATGACCACCCTAGTACAACAAAAGACTCCTTAGCAACAATTCAACAGTATTTACCATTTTTCTCTCATTAATATTGTGGTCATCCATCAGCTCGATTTGCAGGGCATCACTTGGGAGGACTTCATTTCTCGTGAGTTTTTCACAGCTCCTCAGGGACCTCCAGAGTCTTTGCATGAGATAGGTGAACCTTCATATCAGCATGAGGGTCATGAGACACAGACCGCTAGTATGTCAATGTTTATCACTTATTAGAAGGGCACTAGACAGTTGTTCGCAGTAGCAACACGACTATTATCTCCACCCGGGGTCGAAGGGGCCTCGCTTCTATCATCATCACAACAGGTTCAGGACAAAGGAAAGAGGCCATTATAGTATGAGAGACCATCAGGTGAGCAGGAGACTGATTTCGTTCTCATTGAGGGTGATGATCCTGATATGGGCCTGCGAAACACAAATCTCAAAGAATTCATCCAAGAGCAGTAGGTAGACATCCATGCTTTGTCCCTCAACTTGGAAAGGTCTACGTGGATAATAAAGTACCTATAGCAAAGAAATAAGTAGCTTGAGGATCAGCAAGCGATTATGGAGTTTCAAAACATTCGAGAGAATCGCCAAGCTGCTAAAAGGAGGAAGGTGAAATTGACATCGCTTGAGCAAGAGATCAATGCTGATTGGGAATCATGGCTTGAAAGAGTTAATGTCCACTTAGAGAGGTTGTTGGAGAAGGCCAACAAGGAGAAGACATTTTTGAGACATATGGCATATCATTACATGGCGAGAAACAAAGTCTGCAAGGCAAGAATCAGGAGCTTAAAGGCAAAATTGAAGAGGGTAGCAAGGAGGCAAAAGGAGCATGATAGAATTTAGATATTGGCTGAGGCTTCCTTGGCCTAACAAAGCACTTGATGGAGAAGAATCAGCCCAAATTTCAAAAAATTTGGGACACTTTTTGCATTTTTGAAATTTTTGGGCTAAAACGCAGAATTTTCTGCCCTATGCGTCGCGCCACCTGGCGCTCGCTTTTGATGGGAGCCTCAAAATGACAAAAACTCAGCATTTTAGATTTTTTCATGAAAAAATATCACTTCCTACCAATGGTGAAGAAATTTTGATAGGTTTTGAGCCCTCAAAAAGGTAAAAAACACTCAAAAAATGACCTTACTGCTCCTATTTTGACACACAGGAAGTAGTGTTCGGAGAACTTAGTTTTGGAGGGGAAAATGGAGGTACAATTCAAAAATTCCACTTGTTATAGAAAGTAGATAGGCACACCTTTCCAACAAGCACACTTGGAGAAAATTGGGACACCAGGAAGGCCTCCAACAGTGGCTGAAAATAGGCGCTATGCATAGGGAAATCAGCGCTGCGCATTGGGTAAAGTTTGCTGAGTTTGACCAAAAATACTCAGTTTTTCGCCTAGGTTTTGGACAGTTTGACTTTTCTCCTTCTTAATTTCCAATTATTATGTAATTTCATGTAAATGGATGTATCTTGATGTAAATATGCCAAATTTTCACTTAGGGAGGTAGATTCATCTATCAAAAAGTTGTTTGAAACTGAATGAATCAGTTCCCTAGTTTCTATAGGCATGTTGTTCCACTGCCTAATTTCTAGTTCTCAGTTTAGAATTAGTTGGAACATATCCTAAACATGTGAGCTCGACCCCTAGAGGCTAGGATGAGTTATGGTTTGTCTATATCTTGTGATCTTTCAGTCATTAGCATGGTTGGACTTTTCAGAAAGCAAAGAGCTTCATTGTACACTCATATCAGCATTTTGGCTAAGGAATTGAGACCAGGGTTTGCAACACTTTTTTGGATTCATGTGGCATTTTTTTTTGATACAGTGCTTTTCTCTGTATTTGTGAATTTAATTATGTGTTATGTATGTCATTATCTATCTTATTTCTTCTTAACTAAATCAAACAAGAGTGAAGGTAGAATCCATTGAAATTGCAGTGCTCTATCTAAGGTTTTCTTTATTTTTTTGATGTTTTCAGATGTGTGAAAAGGATCCATGGCTTCTCTTGCCCTCTTCAACTCCTCACTTTTCTAATCCCTCCATCTCATTTGATTTGAAGTGCCAAAATCAGTTTCTTGCCTTGCCCCATTGAGATCTCTGCAAGACTGAGCCTCATTCCCTACACCCAAGATATGCCTTTCCGTTAGAGCCAACAAAAACATCATTTTATTCAAATAAACTCTTTGCACATATACCTGGCCTAAGATCAGTAGTTATATCAGTCATCTCAAGCATTTAGTGATCATATTTTGTTGAGATTAACCAGGAGAGAGCCCTCTCCTGACCTGGTAGGTAGCTAGGGCTAGCTACCAGGTTAAGCGTGGTTTGATGTTGGCCCTGGATCCTACCTTTCTTAGCCTAGGGTAGATCTAGGCTCTAACAAAACACACACTCAGTAGTTAATCAATAGTTAGCTAGAGTGATTGCCCCTTTATTTCTAAATCTCTTTTGCAAATGCATTTTTCCTTGTTCCAGTCTTAGATTATTTTGATGGTTCAAGTTGCCTTTTTCTCTCTTTAGTTTGATTCTACAATAATTCCTTTAAAAATTAGGGATTGATATTAGAAATATTCATACCGTCACTGGTATTGTCTGTGCTTCGTCTCTAAGTTTATGAATCCCCCGGGTTGACAATTTAAGTGTTGAGGAGTTTGCTTAAGTGTAATTCCTGTACCCAACAACAGGATTGGGGTATCTGATAATCCCTTTATTGTTGAGTAGTAGTGTTGAAAATGAAAAAATAAAATCTTGATTTAATTTTGTCCTTGAATTAAATTAGGAAATTGTAATTCCACATCACAAGACAAATTGTATGAGCTAACTACGTTAATTTGAATTAGTTGGCTCAGTTAATTCTATTTGAGGATCTAACTTGAGTTATGTAGAGTGTCTCCTATTTTATAGGAGCCCTAGTTGAGTTTATTTTGAGTTGTAATTAATTGATTTTGTTTAATTGAGTTAAAGTTAGTTAAACTAGTTTTAATTGATGGAGGAAATAGTAGGAGTTCCAAACGTGGGGTGCTTTTTCACATGTTCAACTAGTTAAATGATTATTCACTCATAAATAACTCATGCATGCCATATCTGAGAGTTACCTAGTTGAGATTGGAGTTCAAGTGAAGTGTACTATTAGTTGTATGATCATCCAAATTTTATAGGTGGTGCATGTAGTCAGAGGAACGCCTATGAGGATTGCACCATTCTTATTGAGAAATTTCCCTAATTAATAGGGGGCTAATTCCTAAGGAAACAAGACAAGGAAATAGGGACTTGGGAAAGCCAAAATTTGGTTAAGTATTGGCCTGGGCTTCTCTACGAAATTGTGAGACGAATAGAGATAGTGCATAGGTTGCTCGAGCTTGAGAAAAGCATTGTAATATTCTCATATTTTATGACTAATGAAATATATAGATAGTAGCAGCTTTTAGCTATGGCGTTCGCCATGAAATAATTATGTAATGCATTTATTGAATTATTTCTCATCCGTGATTTCGTGATCGTTTATTTGTTTTTGCTAATGAGTAGAGTAGATTCAAGTATATTGTTTTAGTAAATTACAATTAGATATTTTAATTTACAAGGAATTTCTACACTCCACACATATTTAAAATAAGCTCTGAGATTATACATATTAAACAAAATAATTTGTCCCTCGTACACCTCGTACCTCATCTCTTACACCTTGAAATTCCTCAAGTAGGAATACAACTCTCACTATTTACACACTTTTCGGAATCAAATGGTTCAAATCCTAAGGTTCTTGGGCTTTACATGGATGAGGCATTGAGTGGGAATATGGCCTAACCTTGTTACAAGACAAATAGGCAAAAACTCACCTTGTTTATTAAGAAGTATTATATCTTGTTATTTAATGCTTATATTTTTTACTTCTATATGTTTCAAATTGTTTGAATTTTCATTATGGCTCCACACACACACACACACACACACACACACACACACACACACACACCACACAACACACACACACACACACAAGATATATATTTAGAAATCCTCATTTTGGATAATTCCAATCTTTAATTTTAAAATTAAATGCCATGGAACGTAAAAATATCTCTCATTACATATAGTAAGATTATCCATCTCCAATATAATTTTGAATTACATATAGTATAATATTACTTTAAAATTTCGAATGATCAAATTTTAAATTTGTATCAAGATTTTGGAAATTTAGTACACAAAATTTTATATTTTAATACCAAATTTTTACAATAATAAAAATATTAAAAATATATAATAAACAAATTCTATTAAAACCTAAATAAATTAGAATTTGTTAAAGATAATACATCATACTAGAGTTCTATGTGTATATCATTATCCATGAAATTAAATCCACCCTGAATTTTTTTGAATTCTATACCATTTACTCTAACAATTCTAAACTCATAGGAATCCTCCTCTCCAAAACTATTTGTGAAATCAAGAAAATAAACACACTTAGCAGGGAAAAGGAATTTCAGGAGCACACACCAAAAGTAACTTAACTTAAAGAAATTTATAACATCTTCAAGTGCTTTAAATTTGTTGTTGTTTACTTTTATTGCACTAGACTCAATAATTTATGGGTTTAGAGAAAAGCCTAGTGAATCTATAATTTTTAAAAGTTTATTTTATTTTATTTTTATTTAGAAGAAAAATTACGATAAGGCTTGGAATTCATAGGAAAAGATCCTAGATGAAATTTTCAATTACCAAAGAGTTAGAGACAATTATTTTCTCTCCCTAAAGATAAAATATCTTAGTAGGAAAAGAATGTGAAGGAAGACAAGAGAGATAAGATAGAGGCACCTTGGAAGAAGAGAGAAGAAAATGAATACGTGAACAAGACAATGTTAAGCTGAGAAAAGACGCTTCCAGTTAGGGTATTCTTGAGCTGGAAAGAGAGTGAGTGAAAACCCTAAAATAGACTCGAATTTGTGAGTTCTAGGTTGAACTAGTGGTCTTTATGCCCAATAATAGACCTTCATAGGTCACTATCTATTGAGTTTTCTGAAAATTGAAAAGGTTTGGGGGGAGAACTTGTTTGAGTGACCATACTCATTGGTTGGGAGGAGTGGTCTTTCTCTTAGTTGATTCCATAACCGATTAGAATAAAACAAATGTGAACTATTCATTTCCATAACTTATGTGATTTTGGTAAGTGTTGTGAATTTCTATGAATGTTGTAAGATAAAATATGCTAAGAAATTATTAATTTAAAGATTGACAAGTATTGGAATAACGAACACTAAATGTTTCTATTGTATACATGACCAATGTCAGTAATGGTAGGAAATAGTAAAAGTTTGTAAGTACTATGACATTTGTGGTGATGCATGTGTAAAAGAAGAATTAAGCTTCTTCATGTGCGGAAAAGGGATTTTGTAAGTTAAACAATCTCTAAATGAGAAGGCAAGTTGTTTCTATAAAAATAAGAAATATTTGTAAGAGAAAATATTTTAAAGAAAGTTCTCGTATTTTGGTAATAAGGCTACACCTAGTGAGGATTGGGTAAATAAAAAAAAACTACAGAGCTACCTGAACTGTTAACAAAAAAATGATGAAAACGTGGAACAAGTTAGTTCTGATTCAACCAGCCAAGATCTATCAATAGAATAGTCCTAGTACTATATGAAATAGTAATTTAATCCAATGGGTCGAAGTAGGACATGAAGGAATCAAGTTTTGTTCAATCATGAATTGATATTTATAATATAGGCTCCAATACGATTATAAAGAGACCAATAAATAATGTAAGAGTTGCAACCAAATAAGGCATAACATAACCGAAAGAAATAAGTAGCAAGAATAATTATATGTATATATAGGTTTTCTTACTGGAAACAAAAATAAGAAGAAACACAGTGGTAAGGAAGTAAAGAAATTTCCCCAGTAGCTTAGAATCTTTTGTAGAATATCTATATCACAATTTAAAAATACTATTATACAACCAAAATGAAAAAGTATGAATGTTAAATTAGGACTACAAGTGGCTAGGTGTATAAGAGTCGGTTTAGTTTTGGGGAAGCCACAGGGAACCAAAAACTTAGAAACATTTCATAGCCAAATGAATAGTAAAAATTACTACAATTTCTCTCTATATACCACATAATATATCATGCAAAGAACATAAGCAAATAAACTCTCATTAACATAAATTGATGTACATCCTTGTAGGGAAAATAAAGAAAAAATGAGTATAGTTTCCATAACCAACAAAAAGAAATTTATAATGAAGAACCTCATATAAATAATATCAAAGGGAATTGATGCCAAAGTCATAAACATCATAACTATCATCAATAGTTATGTAGAAATATTCACCAAATAGTTACACGAGAACCAAACATTTTAATATATACCCTAAGAATGGGAGTTCAGATTCAAAAATATTAATGGGGAACCCACATTATACATTTTAGAACTGTGATAAACCCTTTATAATTTCATTTATATATCGATATGAAATTGTACATAATCATAGGGTTTAGAGTGGAAATTCGTGGTGAAGCCAAGTTATCCAATCCAAGCTCTAAATTAAAAAACTAAATTTTCCTCTAATAATCTATCAAATAGAATCCTTATACATTTTAGAGCTTGGATTCATGTATTCCCACCACAACCCTACATAAATCTATGAAAAAGGCAAACCATGAAACCTATAAGGAGAAAGTTAAAAATGAGGAACTAGTGAAATGCAAAGGTACAGTCAAAACCCTAACTCCAACCATCGATAAATACAAACAATCTCCTCAACTGCAACCATTGACAAACATGGCTTAATTCAATTTAATCAACATAGATATTATGCATATAAGTGGGAATAAAAGGAGGTTAAAGAGGAGTAGTACCTTAATATGGTTCTTTTTCACAAAGTTGTTATTATCTCTACACAAGACCAACTGAGAGGAGTCAACATTATCATATAAGAAACTAGAAAAGAAAATTGTTAAGACAAAACTAAAATTGTATAACTTACCTTGTTCCTTGGGTGATGAGGGTCAACTCTTTCCATTGCAAGTAAGTACATTTCAGTTTGCTAAAAAGATCCTAGAACTACAAAAGGAATGATGAAGGGTGGGTATTACACATGGAAAAACTCGATACAACCCAAAAATAAAATAGAAATAGAAGTGGAAATGCTACTAAACTAGTTCCTAACACTAGATATTAGCAAAGAATGTAATTACCAAGCTCAAAGATGCAGATTCACAAGGATACTACAAAGGAAATCAAGTCAATTAGGGTTATGGCTAGTTGTAGTGCCCTCCCTCTCAAACTCAACAATGGGTAAATGATCCAACAATGTCGCAATGGTTTTGGATTTGGTTACCTTGACCTCCATGCCAAGTTTAGAGGTTGTTGGATCAAAATTCTAGAGATCAACGATAGGAATTATTCCATATAGAAATGGTCACATAACCCATTAAACCTTGCTACATGGCATCTCGAAATTGAGAAGTTTCCATGGGGAAACTTGTACTAGAGTAGAAAACATCAAAAGAACATTACAATAGATACATATGCCTAAGTACAAAGAGGAATGGATATTGTTTAGCCAAACCATAATCACCTCATTTTCCACATACATTTAATGCAATTGAATATAAATCAGTGCACTTAGTAGACCAAGTTATAGAACCAATGAATATATTAAGCATGCTACAAACATATGTAACTAAGGATCTTTGAAATTAAGAATTCACAAGAAATCTAAGTGGAATGTTAGGTTAATTCCTAGAAAAAATATAGTAAATATATATAATAAAAATTATGAATTATATCTATATATATATATATATATATATATATATAGATATAGATATACATATGTCTTTTTTTGTTAATGGTTGATGTTACAAGTGGTATTTAGAGCCACAAATTTCAAAACTATGGTCTGTTTGGGAAATTATGAAAATAAAAATATGTGTAATGATGTGGAGAGTGGAAACAGGATGAGGAGAGGAGTTGGAATCATGCCATGAGTAATACCAAATATAGGATATGGAAGTATACCAATTGCAACAACCGAACCGGAAAATGTGAGTTTATTTGGAAGAGGAACCCTCAATACAAATGTGATGTTGTTAGAAATAGTTCAATATTTACTAGTTAAGATGGCAGATTTAAGGGATGAGAACTACCAATTGAAGAAATAAAATGACACAATCATGACAACTATCTCACATAGACAAAAACAAAGAAATCCAATTCCAATTCATAATAACAAAAATAAGGTTGAAGAACACTGATAGAGGGAGGACAATCTAGAATTTGAGGGAAGCTGAAAAGATAATGAAAAAGGATCTAATAACATTTCTAGCAGAAAAGGGACCACATGAAAAAAAATTGAACAAAAAGGGGATTTCAAGAAGATTCAACCCCCGACGTTTGATTGAGGGGAAAAGGAAGTTGTTGAAGTTTGACTAATTAACATGAATAGATATTTCAAATTTATGGGTATGATAACAATTTAAATTCCATGTTGGCAATTTACGAGTTTCAAGGTAAAACCAACCTATGGTGGGAATAAATTAAGATTGTTCGAGGAATCAATGAACGTGAGGTGACATGGGACAACTTTCAAAAATGTTCTAAGGATAAATATCCAACAGAATTACTCTATAATGAAAGAGCAAAGGATTTTAATGATTTGAAGTTGGGACAAATATCCATGGATGAATTTGTGACTGGGTTAACATATTTACTGAGACATGTTTCTTACATTTGTGAAGATAAAGCTAAAGTACAACACTTTACCAATACTTTTCCAATACTTATGAAGGAGAAATTGGAATTTGATAGGCCGAAGACAATGGCTAAGGAAATTTGAAAGGCTCGAATCTATTACCAACAAATGAAGCAAAACGGGGAAAGTGGTAAGAGCTGGTATAATAAGAAAGGACATTAGAGTTTCCAAAATACTAGGAATATAAAAGTTTCCAGCACTAAGAATGTACACAAAGTTCATCAAACTAGATATTCTAGGAAGAATCAACAAAATTTAGGTTGTAAAATGAATCTAGGCAAGAAAAAGAGTGAAGTAAATCATAACCTAGTCAACCACATAAACCTCCCTTACAATGTTGGTGTTGTGGAGGGCCCCACTATTACAAAAATTTCCCTCATCGCACCAAAATAGAAGAGGAAACTAACATTTGAGAAGCTTCTACAATTGTGGAAGTGGCGAGGAATATGCCAATGATTAACACTGCTTTGGAGGATCATTAGGTTGAATATCAACCTACAATGACAAAGTTGGAAGGTTAAATAGCTAGCCATGTTGTTCCTATTTTGATAGACCCAGGAGAAATCCTAACTTATATCAGTCATAAGTTAGTTGATTCATGTAAATTATAAGGCAGAAAATTTAAAAACCCCTAGTTAGTAAAGTTGGCTACTAGAGTTAAAAGATGAGTGACTACTAAAGAAGAGAATTGTCTTGTTGAAATAGAGTGACAGCATATTAAGGTGAATTTAAATATGCTTCCTTTAGGATCCTATGCTATGTTAATTGGAATGGGTTGGTTAGAAGGGCATTGGTCCTTGGTGAACTATAAGGAAAACAATTATTTTTTTTTTCAAGTAGGATGGTGTTAGACACAAATTTCAAGGAGTTATAAAGCCTATTAAGTTATGAATTATTAGAACTACCTAGTTACGAAAATACATTATAAAAGGCTCTCAGATTTATGTTGTGTAGATTGGATAGATTGTATAGATTCACTATAGAATCAGTCGTGGGAGTGAACCTAGTGTCAAATTTCCCCTACCGTATGAGTATACCTAATCTAACATAACTGAAGATATAGTTTCAAAGGTTACTTGACAAAAGGTACATCCACTCAAGTGTGTCCCCTTGGGGAGCCCTTCTGCTCTTTGTGAGGAAAACTGAAAACACTCTATGATTTTGTATTTACTACAAACAACTAAATAAAGTAACTACCAAAAATAAATAACTGTTTCCAAGAAACGATGACTTTTTTTATCAATTTAAGGGTGCCACAATATTTTCTATGATTAATTTACGATAAGGTTATCATCATATAAGAATAAAAGAAGGGGACAATTATAAGACAACCTTTAGGACTCAATATGGTTATTACGAATTTGTTTTCTTTCCATTTGGGCTTGCTAATGCCCCAACAACATTTATGAGTCTGATGAATGGTATTTTCCATCCTTACCTATATAATTTTGTTTTGATTTTTATTGATGATATTCTTATTTATTGAAGGAACTTAGAGGAACATAAGGAGTATCTATGGTTAGTGTTGCAAAATCTATGTGAACATCATCTATACACTAAGTATAGAAAATTTGATTTTTATAGAGATCATATACAATGCTTGGGACATACAGTTTCCTTGGAAGGTTATATGTTCCTAATTAGATGGTTGTTAAGCAACTAATTTTGGATGAGTTTCATACAAGCCCCTATACCGCTCACCTGGGTATCAAAAATTATTTTCCGCAATAAAGAAAAACTACTTTTTGTTGAAAATAATACTGAGAGGGGGGGTGGATCAATATTATCTAGTTCTTTTACCAAAACTTCTTTATTTACACTTTGAATTATTTTTGCATAGCAGTACCATAAAATAATGAGCATGAACAAGAAAAACAGACAGTCACATCAAAGAACACCAGATATAAGGTGGAAACCCAATGTGGGTGAAAACCACCTGCTGCAATATGTCTCTATCTTCTTTCAAATTAGAAACTCCTTTTACAATGGTCTTGTACTGGTGCAGTCCTTTACCAGTACGCAGGTTGCAACCTGCAGAGAGCTACAACTCTCTCTTGTTTTCCAGTCTCTCCTAGAAGGGAGCTACAACCCCCTACTTCTTTTTCTTTCAAGAACCACTTTTCATAAACATCAAATGATCATCAAGTACATGTAGATTTCACAGTCAACAGCAGTAACCAGATCAACAACACATAACTAAACCCAAAACAACTTATCAATAGAAAAATTCAGTCAGCAGATAGATACGCAACTTTCCTTTCTTTGGCCTGTGTCGCTACGCACTTCACCCTCTGCTTCTCTGCGTATACCCGCAGAGCTCCTTTTGCTGCACTGCGTGACCACGCACTGCTTATTTTACTGTGCTGCGTATAGTATGCACCCAAACGCACTATTGCGCCACGTACTGCCACATTAGGCACGCACCCAAAAATATTATCGCGCCGCGTACGTTTACTGTGCGCACGCACCTGAACCACTGCTGCTCTGCGTACCCACACAGTTCGCCTGTTTCTGCGCTGTGTACCCATGCAGTCACCCTTCTTCTGCTCTGCGTACCCACGCAGAGGCACCGTTAAACACCTGCGTACAGCAGATCAGGGCCAAATTTGCAGATCACCAGTATGCTACAGTTAGACGGATGCCCAGATCTGATCAAGCGCTCAAGAGACCACCCTTCAAAGATTCACTTTCCACTTTTCTTTCATATAGATCAAGCTTTTGAAACAATAACCCAATATTTCAGATCTTAAGATATTCAACCCAAAAGCATACATAAGCCAAATGATCTCCTTTGCTTTATATAGGTAAGCTCTTCCTCAAATCATGGATCAATACCACGGGCCAAAACCATAATAACACAATATTGTCGGCTAAATACCAAGGATTAAACATAAGAAACCCCACGTGTGCGCACTTTACTGCCTTGAAGTGTGTGTACTAGGGTACGCACCTCATGAATGGGTAACCTGCGTGTCTGGACGCGGTCCCTGCACGGCATACCTGTGGGTACGCATCTTCTAAATTGTTCTCCTGCGTACTTCT
The DNA here is from genome assembly GCA_000404065.3 of Pinus taeda. Lineage (NCBI taxonomy): Eukaryota > Viridiplantae > Streptophyta > Pinopsida > Pinales > Pinaceae > Pinus > Pinus taeda. Next base: position 2,398 of record APFE030197690.1, on the reverse strand, counting down.
TAATTCTCATCATATTGAGAGCCATGCCATGGGTGTTGCCATAAAGTACAATATCTGTAACATATAACAATACCGAAAACATAATGCCAACAATCTCCCCCTTTGGACTTGATGGCAACCTCAAAAACTTCAGCGACATTCTCCCCCTTTGACATCAAGGGCAAAGGGTTATGCTCCCCCTAAGAACATGCTCCCCCTGAATATGAACCAGATCTGTAAAGAAGAACCATAATCCACCAGACACCATGGATGACCAAGAAAGAGATAGAGACATATTGCAGCTATATTCAGACCAGCTCCCATGATCTCCTTTTGTACATCCTCCATAATGCCAAATGCATTATATTCTCCCCCTGAACCTGTGCCGCAACCCAACACATGTACGCATATACCCCAGATGAATCATGCGTACAACCAACAATCAGAAGAGTCTCAACAATAAGATGATGCATCAACAACCCCCAGCTTTTGCCTGAGGTATTCAAAAGTCTCCCTGGGCAATGGTTTGGTGAGAATATCAGCAACTTGTTCCTTAGAAGGAACATACTCCAACTTGACCTTTTGTTCAAGCACTTGTTCCCGGAGAAAATGATACTTGATTGGTATGTGCTTGGTTTTTGAATGCATGACGAGGATTCTTTGAGATGCTGATTGCACTTTTGTTATCGCATAAGATAGAGATAGGTGGTGTACAAGTGATTTGAAAATCCTGCAAGGTCTGCATCATCCAAAGGAGTTGAGTGCAGCAAGATGCAGCAGCAACATATTCCGCTTCAGCTGTAGATAAGGCAATTGAACTTTGTTTCTTGCTGAACCAAGATACTAATCTGGAACCCATAAAGAACGCACCACCACTTGTGCTCTTCCTGTCATCCACGCTTCCGTCCCAATCTGCATCTTTATAAGCATGAAGTGTGAGATCTGTATCTCTAGGATACCATAAGCCATAATTTTGAGTCCCTTGAAGATATTTGAAAATTCTCTTTACTGCCTGAAGATGAGTCTCCTTTGGGTTTGCCTGAAATATTCCAACTATTCCCACTGCATGCATGATGTCTGGTCGGGTACCTGTCAAATAAAGTAGACTTCCAATCATAGGTCTATAGGTGGGTTGATGTATTGTTGTTGATTCATCATTTGCACTAAGACTGCATCCTGTAACCATGGGGGTACATATTGGTTTTGCATCTTCCATGCCATATTTCTTCAGAATCTGCTTGAGGTACTTGGTTTGAGACAAGAAGATACCGCCTTCATTTTGTTGGATTTGCAAACCAAGGAAATATGTCAGTTCTCCCAGCAAGGACATTTAAAATTCTTTCTGCATGACCAAGGCAAAGCTTTGACTCATCTCTTCTTCATTGCTGCCAAAAATAATGTCATCTACATACACAACAAGTATTAGCAATTTGTCATTTTCAACTTTTATATAAAGATTGCTATCTGATGATCCTTTTGAAAAACCTTGTTGATGAAGATATTTATCCAAATGATAGTACCAAGCCCTTGGAGCTTCTTTGAGCTCATAGAGAGCCTTTTTCAATCTGCATACAAGATTTGGATCATTTCCAAGAATGAACCCATCTGGCTGTTCAATGTATACTTCTTCTTCCAAGTCTCCATTCAGAAACGCTGATTTCACATCCATTTGAAATACTTTGAAGTTTTGAAAACTTGAGAGAGCAAGGAACATTCGGATGGCCTCAAGTCTTGCAACGGGAGCAAAGGTTTCTTCAAAGTCTATTCCTTCTTGCTGCGCATACCCTTTACAAACAAGTCTGGCCTTGTTTCTAATTACTTCTCCATTTTCATTCAATTTATTTTTGAAGACCCATTTTGTTCCGATAACATTCTTATCCTTTGGTCTAGGAACCAGTTCCCAAGTGTTGTTCCTTTCGATTTGCTCAAGTTCTTCATCCATTGCTTTTATCCAACATTCATCTTTGCATGCCTCTTTCACATTTTGTGGTTCAGTAGAGGAGAGTAATGCCAAATAGCTCGAGGCTTCTGCAACTGTTCTTCTTGTTTGTACACCTGCTTCTTTCTGCCCCATAATCTGAGATTCTGGATGATTCTTCTGAACATATCTGGATGGAGTCTTTTCTTCTATTCTTGTCTGCTCCTCTGGTTCCTCTTGAGGTTCTTCATCATTATGTTGTTGAGGGTTAGCCTTCATCTTCTTCGATGTCTCATGATGTACTTGTCTAGGCATGTATCCCTTCTCATCAACCACTACATCAATGCTTTCAATAATTCTGCCAAGTCTTTTATTGTAGCACTTGTATGCTTTGCTATGTGGAGAGTAACCAAAAAGAATGCCTTCATCTGCTCTAGGTTCAAGTTTGCCAAGCTGCTCATCAGTATTCTTAATATAGAATTTTCTCCCAAAGATTTTGAA
>APFE030197687.1:4722-32305 GCA_000404065.3 Pinus taeda | reverse complement strand
CAGCCGTTGAAACCTTCAGTGATTTACTGTGATAATCAGAGTTGCATTAAACTCACGGAGAATCCAGTATTTCATGACAGGTCAAAGCATATCGGGATCAGATATCATTTCATCAGAGACTATGTTCAGAAGGGAACTGTGAAGCTTGAGTATATTTCCACTGATGAGCAGGTAGCAGACATTCTTACCAAAGCCTTACCACGGGGCAAAGCATGTTTACTTCAGAGACAAGATGGGTGTGGTGAGGAACACCTTCCTCGGTAAGAGGGAGTGTTGAAATTTGGTACCGGAGGACAGGTGGTTCCCTTAGGCTTTGATCTTTGGCCTAGGGAAAAGTGTCCAAAAGATTTTAATTTTTCTCCTAAAGTGACTTTATAATTTTTATAAAGTTAAAATCTAATTTAAAGGTGACTTTAAGTGATAAAGTTACTAAGTCTAATTTTAAAGTGACTTTTATAAAGTCAATGTAAAATTAGAAAGGAAAAGTGACTTTGGAAATAAATGACTAAGTGGGTCTTTATTAAAGTGGGGTGAATTAAAAAATAGAAAGTGAGATTTAAATGTGCATTTAATCTCAGCCATTGACCTAAATCTATTTCAACCATTGGATTTAGGGATCACCCAAAAGTCACTTGGATCACCCAAAAGTCACTTGGATCACCCAAGGGAGGAAAATGAGGAAAAGATCACATTCGATTCAATTCTTTCATGAGCAGATTGAGAGAAGGAGAGCAAGAGAGCAAGGGAGATTTATGGACAGAGAGCTGCGGAGTATCAGCAGTGGAGTTTCAGCAGCGGAGTAACAACAACAAAGTTTCAGCAGGACAATTTTTCAGCAAGGCTGAGATAAGTTGTAAAAGTTTGCTTGCTGATTTTTGCTGAATATTTTCTTGCTGTAAAAAGGCTTTTTTCAGAAATAAAGAAGAGCTCTCAAATTAGTTTTCCCCAAGAGTTGTAGGGGGTTTTTTCCAGGGTCACGTTGACCAAAAATATCAGTATTTTAATGTGTTTTAATGGCTGTTTATTACTGCTGATTTTTATTTCTGCAATTTTCAGCATTTTGTAAAATTTCCAGAATTTGTGTTTTCAGCAAATTTATTTTTTCAGCTTGTTGAATGTATGATTATGGGAAAGGGCATTTAACTACATGGGAGAAATAAGGAGAAACTGAAAACCGGGGTGGGAAACAGAAATTTTTAATAACATAATCAGAGCCTTACATAACCAAACTAATGTAAGGGCACAATAAACAATAGTGAGCTCTATGGGGCACAATAGTAACAATATGGGCACTACATGGGTACATCAATATAATAAGTGGGTTGTACTAATAAAAATAAGGGGTTACACTAGTAGTATAGGGGCCTAACACATACATATTAATAAAGCAACCAACAGAAGGAAAGTTCAGACCACAATCAAAGTTATGGAGAAGGCTGTCTGACCTACTGTTCTTGACTTTCCACCAGGGAAAGCCATCCCCAAGTGGAGCCACTGTTAGGTTCCTATACTAATAGGTGTCATATTTCATGATTGACATGGATGAGATCTAATATGTTCATACCTTTTGGCTGGTTGCAAAGGTTTTCCATATTCTCAAGGAATAAAAAAATTTAAAAAAATGTAAAGAGGGTATGCCCTAAAAGAAAAATCAAAGGGCAAAAAGAATGAAATGGTCAAGAAAACGAAATAAATGAACCCCAAACAACGGACCAGGAAAGTGTGCAAGTCCAAAATTCCACTACTATTCTATTTTTGCAAATATCTAATGGGGTGCAACTTGTTGATCCATGCCACCATTGATGAATGGCCAAACAGCTCAATCCTGGCTAGTTCATGTTTGAATTTACTTGTTTTAGAAATAGAGAATAAAACCTATCCAAACTATTCAATCTTGGTAGACAAGTAGATAGGTAGAGAAGCAAAGGAGCTCAAGTGTTAAATCTGAGCCCTTGGAGGCTATAAGCGTGGATTTAGATAGGATTGCAATACAAAGAAAGAAAATTGAAAGGGTTTGCCAGTCCAAGTGCACCCAAAGGAAAAATAAGAAAAAATGTTAGGAAAAGTAGGCTGGGTAGGCAGTTTTGGTGTTGCAGAATCAAACTTGCGATAAATTTTGTTTTTCAAGATCTTCATCTTACTATTATCATAAGTACCATGGCACATATTTGAATGCACATCAAGCAAAGCATGACTAATTCCCCTTCACACTTTCCCTTAAATCATTTACTAATTTTCCCCAATGATATTGAGATATGCTTGATATCACTGAACCATTCATCCCATTTTTATCAGATGCCTAAGTATAGCTCCATTTACTAAGGAACAAAAGCCACATTTCTTGTGTAAAAATCCTTTTTTCCCTTTTTGCCTAATCTTTATAACCCTATGCTTAGCGCACATCCATTCTCAAAGGTTTCATATTAATTATTAACATTATGGTATAGCTCCCTATACTTATTCCCCTTTCCCGTATTATATTAACATACAAAAATCCCAAAAATGTTATTGATCCCACCCCCGGTTAGATATAACCATAAGTCACTGCATAAACGAGGATTTAGTGGTTCATCTGGAATTCATTAAAAAACCTCTGTGCACAAACCAGGGAATAATTAACCACCTGGGTTAATTATAACCAAACTCTGCGGACCAATGAAATCATTCCCGATGCGATTAATTTCATGTTTATTAAACTCGGGCCCGCTCCTTAACCCTTTTCCATCTCCGTCTAGCGTCAATCGTTTGATTAGGGCCCGCTCATCCAACGGCCCACGATCATATGCGACCCCCCCATCGTCCGACATTTAACTATCGGGGAGCCGACGGTATCACTCTCATACTATGGACACGCGTCGACCGCTCGTAATGATCGCTGCCTCCCCGCCTGATACCGCCCGACCCCAAAAGTGGTGCGGGGGGCAAACCGCTTACCACCCCTCCGCGTCACGACAAAACGTCACATCCTGATGACGTCATCTAACCAGAAACGCCAAAAATCCCTGCGAAAGCCAAATTTTGTTAAAAATGCCATAAAATGTCATTTTCATCATTTTTCATTGCGAGCACTGCTGCGTGTGGATTACGTCCAGTTGATTGCAAATCATGTCCAAGTCCATCACCCGGCCAAAACTCCGGCATCCTACTCCACAGTTCGTTGGCCAACCTACAACTGCACTGTTTTACTCTGTATACCCAGGTATTTACCCATTTTTACCAATAACCTTGCAAATTTCGTTTTCCTTTGTAAATTTTACCCAAGGAGCTGTATTCAAGTTAAGTTCGGTCTGTAACTCTCAGAGAAAGGCCCCATAACTGCTGTTTAGACCATTTTTTTACAGAAGCCCAACTTCCAGTTTGAAAACACAAAGACCAAACATGGAATCTCCCGTAGCCCTGAATGTCGCGCCCTTCAATGCACCTCATAAGGACCAGGATTGGTTACCCTTGGCTAACAAAGATTTTCAAATTAAGGATTTATCTGGTGACATGAACCACCTCCAGGCATTTTGTTGAGTTAGAAACAATCATCTGAGCGACTCTGATTTCTGTGGAATATGGGAATCTAATCTTCCCAAGTATTACCTTCCTTCAGTCAATGTTTTCCCTGATATTATTCACCACTTCTGTGCCAATTATGACCCTGTCACCAAAGTAGTTATAACCCCATGTCAAACTATCCTATTTTACATAACTGCTGAATCTATCAATGAGATGTTACACTTCTATCACACTCAACCTCTGTCTCCTCTTTCCATGGGATTTTTGCTTGAGCAAGGCTCCAAATTGCCCAATTTAGAGATAACTCGAATTGCTCAAATGTTCATGAAACCAGATCGCCAGCCCTGAGGCCCACCTCCATATTTGCATGTCTGTTTCACTAAAATAGGAAAAATCCTAGTTGATATGATATCCTTCATCTTGGGTTTCAAAACTAGTGAGTTTGTTGATGAGACCACCTTAGTTCTGTTGTCTATGTTTACTCCAGGACAACCCCCTGCTCTCAAGTATGACTATGCAACCTTTATTGCTAACAAAATCAATGAGCAATTCATAAGTCTGGATAGAGAAGGAGTCTTCAAGTACACCTCATTCATCTACCACCTTCTGCTATATTATCAGCCAAACATCTTTTCATTTCCCATCAAGAAATTGGATTCCAAAGGAGAGAGGAGGTTTGTGATCTTTTGGACCTCAATCTTCCACAATGTCCATGAATCCCCTTATAGCTATTGTGAATTCATTGACCCGTTCATACATCCAGCCAATACTCTATTGGTAGGAGCTCCTCCTCCTAGGCTCTCTGTTGATATAAAGAAAATTTTACAGCTTTCCAGACATTACAAGATAGGTGACTGGTACTTGTACCAGAATCACACTGAAATCAGGATATATGGCTATGAATTGTGCCCTTACAAGCTACTCAAATATGTGCCTATGAGACTATTTGCACTGGAGTATTTCAGGCAGCTTAACAATGCAAATTTGACCCACTTTTTTGGTGCAAAGAAGAAGGCCCAGCTGAGAATAAAAAACCAGTTAGGCCCTTATGTCATCAATTCTAGGGATGCATGGAAAGATGTTGATAAGCTATTAGAGGAACAACTTAAATTGAAGAAAAGTTTTTGGTGGGTACCCTATGACCCAAATAGCTTCATAAGTGACATAAGAGTAAGAAATAGGCTGTCAGCTTATGTACACCATAGAATCCCTGAGCTTGAATAGTATGCTAATCAAGATTATTGGGTAGAGGGTACATTAGTAGAGGAAATTAGTGAGCAAGAAAAGATGGAGAGGGCTATGAAGGACCTTGAAAAAACCCTTGACCTGGACTCTTTTGGACAGGTATCTTTCAAGCTACCTGAGCAAGCAAGAGTTGATACATCCTCTGTTGGAACTTCTCAACAACCTGGACATGAAGCCAATGCACCAGGTACAGGGATCTCTAAGGGCAAGGAAGTGGCAGAAATAGAGCAACCAACAATGACAAATCAGCAAGAGCAAATTCCTCTAGTTCAAACCAAAGCAGTAGAGGTTCCTACATTGCAGAGCCCTCTAAATGAGGAAAAAGGAAAAAAGAGAGACAGGGAAGACCCCACACCCATGAGTGGACCTGCAGAGCAGCAAGGTGCAAAGAGGCAAAGATTAAATCCTCACTCTGAAGAGGAAATATTTGAGGAAACAATAGATAGTTTGAGAGGGGAAAAGATAACTAGCCAACAGACATCCCCAGTGGTGGACACATCAACTAGCTCACATCACCAAGAGCTAGAAAGGCAACATAGCGTGGAAGTTTCATCTACTAGGCCACAAAGCAAATAGGCCTCTGACATCAAAAGAACATTCACGAAAATTAAGGCTAGAAATGAACCACTAAGGGTACAACTTTACAACCAATATATTAAGATGGCCCCCACAAACCAGCAGAGGTTTATGTCTGCCTAGTGCAAGATGATCATGAGTTATTTCAAGCCCAAGGTACAAAAACCACAATCAACAGCTGATTACTTTAGGACAAATTTGGATGTATTGGCGAAGGACATTCATCCTATGGACCAGATCGAGTTGCACAAACAGATTGGAGAGATGGTATACTCCACGTTAGCGGATAAAGCTATGCTAGCTCATAAATTACAAAACTCATTGGAGAACACCTCTACTCAGTTAGATCTAGAGAAGGCCTCTTCTCTTGCTAAAGACAACAGGATCAAATCTTTGGAGGAGATTATCATTGAGCTAGGACATGATCCAAAAGATGCAAAGGGTATAAAGGCACTGGTGAAGAAGAAAGAAGAAGATATTGCTACCCTGAGGAAGCAGCTTAAATTTCCTTCCACCATGCATCCATAGATAGTAGAGGTGGTACAACAAAAGTTAGAGGAGGACATGATGGAATTGCTTATGAAGCTCAATGAAAGGTTAAATGATACTGAGAAGGCATTGGAGTCAGTGCTAAAAGAAAAGCAGGGAGAGTCAACCTCCCAGCCACCTGAAGTAATTCCTGCAGTCACAACTGCCCCTTCTACAGTTGTAACAACATTGCCTCCCATTGTTCCAGCGTCCACAGCAAGAATAACTACAGGTGCATTAGCAGCAACAACAACTATAGCACTAGGTAGCAGCACTACCATGACCACAGAGGAATTAATAAAAACCATGGAGGAATTAAAACTCCAAGTATCAGAATTGAAAGAGGCCAAAGAGAAATTAGCAAAATTAGAAATAAGTTATGACAAATCCAATATGACTGTGGCAGAAAAGACAAGTGAGAACAAGGTGAGAGCATTGGAAAAGGATCTCTCTTTAGATAAGCCTCTGGGGGAAATCAAGGGCATTTTGTGGGCCAACATCAGCTAGTCCCTGAGTACTGTGTGGAGATCTATCCAAGTCATTTAGGAATAGATTGACTTGATAGCAGTGGCCCAAGTTGAGATTCAAAAGACAAGAAATTTATTGGGGCAAATGCCTGAACAAGCTAACAGGCTAATAAATTTTTTGAACACCAAGACCAGTGAAGAACTGGAGGCACTGCAAATCAGAGACAGGATAGGCACCATTATGCATATCAAGAAAGTTCTAACCATGAGAACTCTGATGCAAAATTTGGAAAGGAGATGTCAGAACATGCAGGTGGAGATTGATTCTTTCACAGAAAGGTTTGTAGTTTTGCTCAAAAAAGGTTTGCCAAGTCCGTTGGGAAGTAATGAATGCCTGATGAGACATGTAGAGTACACTCACAAGTTGAATAAATATGCTGCTGATCAAATTCATGCATCATCAAGTACTTCAGGAGAGAAGCCACTTCCATCTGGCCAAACCCTCTACAACAACTTGGAAAATCTATTTTTTATTGAGCATGAAGTGAAACATTTGTTCACCATTCAGCCCAATTTCTTCAGGTACACAGAGAATGACGAGACTTTAAGAAAGCTGCAGAGACATAAACTACCAGAACCAGAGTGGTGGCAAGATATGTTAGGAATCTTATAAACTTATCTTTGTTATCATTGGTATCTTTGGTAGAGTAATATTTTGGGTCATCTAGCACAATGTGGAGCACAGAAACTAACGCGGGTCATCTGGATAAAAATGTATCATATCAGAGTTGAATATTTGAGCGAGAGGGAGGAGACAACGCAAATTATCAGTGAAAGACAGGTGTAAGCGAACTTACAGAGCCTACCTCTAGCACTTCTAACAAAGACCGAGTTGCCAACACAACATCATTTATTTCTTCTCTGTTCTCAAGACTATATGTCTTTATCTCTTGTGAAAAATAATGAATCATCACTATATATTATCTCTCTGAGATATTTTGTGAGATATTTTATGAGATTTTGCATAAATACCCCCTCAACGAAGTATTTGGGGTTGGTGAACCATTCTTAGAATTGGCTGTAATACTGAAATTTTGGGAATAAAAAGCTTTTGGAATCATCTATTGCTGGACTTACTAGATGTGGAATTAATAGCAGAGGAATTGTTATAGAATTCTTGAATCAATCTATGGATCAATGAGTACCCTTATATCTCCTGTTTTACAGTTTCCTTGTCTATTATGTCATCTATGTTTCATGGTCTAAATAATAAAGGGAAAGATTAACTCAGAATTTGTTTAACTGCACTCTGTTTCCAGTCTTTGTTATTCTCTGTGTTTTCTTCAGCATTAAGTATAAACAATGAATTCTTAATTTCTCCTAGTTCCCTTGATTCTATCATTTTGATTATTTGCTAGGGAATTCTTAAATGCTTCTTAGTTGTAATCATTCACTTTCCATTTATCTATATGATGAAGGATTCTTAATTTCCCTTCATCCATTAGAGTCCATTCCATATGATTCCAGCCTTTAAAATTGTTTCATGTTTGATTACCTTGCTCTGTATTGCCATCCTCTTCTATGAAACCATATCTAACAATCCATCTTTATCGACTCCATTAGCCCAATGGATTGAGTTTCTCAGATTTATACCTCTGTTTTACTGAATCTCACCATCCAACAATCAAGCAAAACCCCTGAACATCATAACTAGCCTAATATCTTTAGAAACAACGTTAAATCATAAAGAGAGATCCCTCTCTAGATGCAGATTGGCTAGAGTCTGTGTCTAAAAGATTGGTCTATGGTTACCTCAACGTATTCCCTTTCTTACAACTTTCTTAGGGAACAACCCGAGTGATAACAATTGGTTTGTTCCATTTTCCTGAAAGTATGATTTTTTTTCAACAAAGACTCCATCAACCCGAGGAGAAGGCATTTGGATCTACATGCTCTCTGCATGCTATAGGAGGAAGTAGTCCCGAGTTGGAGCCAATGTCATAACATTGATTGTTTTGATAAGTTAGATGTTTATATATCTATATCTATATCTATATATATATATATATATATATATATATATATATATATATATATATATATATATATATATAAGAAATGATGAGAAAAGAAAAAATAGAAAAAATAGAAAGAAAAGAAAAAATAGAAAATATAAGAAAATAAAAAAATATAGCGCGTTAGTTAAAATGTTGTTTTTTTAATAATAAATCATGTTTGATTAAAGCTTAAATGTGATTAAACGAAACCAAAAAAGTTTATTTTGTGAATAAGACAAACGAAAAGATTCTTTATCATTTTTGTTAAATATAATAAAGTTTGACGTATGCGATTTGCGGCGCGAAGTAGATCAACACTCTCATACCACTCCACACGCCCCAAACCCATACGGAGTTTAATCAATGCAAGGGGGGTACGAAAAGCGGTTAGACCTCATACCACCTCCACCACGTTCCCCTCTCACATTCACTCCGCACCCCCTTGCTCCAATACCACAAACTACCTCTTTCACCCTTCGAGATCTACTCAATCCCGTCCATAAACCCGTTACACTTCTCCCACTAGTTTTAAATAAAACTCTCGTTTCCTTCAACTATCAACTCCCCATTTGCCAACCATATTTCCCTTACAAATTACCTTTTACACATTAATTCCCCCGCACCCGTTTAATAGATAAACCATTTAACCTACATAAAACATTTTTATGTTTCCTTGAACTTATTTGTTTCTTGTATTTTGTCTTCTTTACCAAGTCATAAAATGAACCATTTGCTACTAGTTACCAGGCTGAACAACTACCAAAGTGAACAGTGGAATTCAAGGGACCATTCCAGCTATAAGTCAACAAGGGAATCATTTTTCTCTGGGTATTTACAGTTGTTTCTCAATCCTTTTTCTGTCATTCATGGCTTCAAAGAAGAAATAAAAAAATTCAGAAAACCCCATGCTTCCTCCCACTATGGAATTAGACCATTAACCATTAGTTGAACAACTCTATAAAGTTTCTGAAACCAATTGTGAGTTCGATATTTATGAACTCAACAATTGGTTAAATTTTTTTTTATAGACCTAAGTGATGAATTAAACCTCTGGCACTCATCTTTACCTCAATTCATCATTCCACAAACCCATCATTTTCCTGATTTTATTTCATGGTGTCATGTTAGGTATGTTCCCAGTCAAAGAGTAGTGGTTTCCCAAAACAATGAAGCTCTTTTTACAATTACTAATGAATCAATTAATCAAATGTTACAGATTCAAAACCCTGAATCCTTGCATCCATTTTCTCCAGAATCCCTCATGGATATCTATAAAAATCTTGACTTTCCCCAAAGAGACAAGATTTTTGAAGCCTTTCTACCATAAAATGTTCAATTTCTTAAAACCAACCCACCATATCAATCATCTGGTTTCCAAAAATGACCAAGTAGATAATATCCATTATCTCATATCTGTTAGGTTATTATGCTGACCAGTGGGTCGATGAGGTCCTTATAGGTTTATTGTCAGTTTTCTCAGTTAATGAAAGGCCATCTCTTATCTTCAATTACAACGAATTCTTAGCAGAATCAATTCATGAAATTCTATTCAGGAGTGTTCAAACATGCTTCTGTCTTAGTATATTTGTTCCTGTTTTATGAGTTAGAAAGGTTTTCTTTTCCCTTACAGAAAATGGACAACCAAGGAAATTGACAATCAGTAATCCACTGGACTTTCTTGGTAAGGAAGAACACCATTGAATTCACATTCAGTGACTTTGTGTATTAGTTTTATATGTTGTTTCATGCTTATTAAACAATAATGTAGAACCAATGATTGGGCCAGAGATAAAAAAAAATCCTACATCTCAGTGAACAAACCATAACAAGAGATTGGTATTTATACCAAAATTATACAAAGATTAGGATCTATGGATGTAAACTAACTCCATATAGATTACTTAAGTCTGTCCTTATCTGAATTTTTGCATTGGAATTTATTAGACAAATGATCAACATGGATCAACTTTATTTTGTAGCAGTAAAGAAGAAGGCTCAATTTAAAATAAAAACTCAAGTAGAGCCTTTATTTGTAATGTTAGATCAAAAAGGAAAGAAGAATAAACTCTTTTGAAACATATGAATTTCAAACTTAGTTTCACCTTGCCATATGATCCCCTAGGAGTGATTTCAAAATTAAGGGTAGAGAAAAAAACTACCCCATATGCTCACACTCCTAGGCCTGAGATAGAACAATACATGAACTAGGATGAATGGCAGAAGAATACACTCCAGGGGGCAGAAGAGCAGGTTGTATCGTCTACAACATCACATACTCCTATACCAGAAGAAAAGTAGGACAAAAGGCCAAGGGACTATGCATTCCCTATGGTGACAAAAATTTCAGCCAGAGACTTCAAAATATACACTAAGAGGTGGAATACAAATCATACAAGTGAAACACAACAAGAAGATACTACACAACAACACCCAATTGTCATGACATGCCCATTTGTGCCATCATCTCCTAGTATAGAAGGAATGAATGTAGGATCTCCTATGTCTTCAACCAATCCAAATGTATCATCATCTTAGATAGTAGAATTGTAGTAGACTTAGAAAGAATAATGCATATTTACAATTTACAAGGAAATTAAGTAGAGGAATGAAGCTTTGAAATCTTCCACTTATTTAAAGTTCTGGAAGCAAACATCAACTTCACAACACAAACCACTTTCTACCTTCGACACTGAGAAGGGAAAGATGCAAATAGCCTTCCTGGAACCAAAAATAACTCATCCTAAAAGTGTAGATGATTTCACTAAATCAATGTTTTATTTTGATGCAAATTTAATTCATCCTATTGACCAAATTAATTTACATAAAAAATCTGGTAAGATGATATATTCTTCTCTCACAAGTTCAACTATGACAGTATCTAAGTTTCAAGCATCAATAGAAAATATTCAGTCTCAGTTGAAGATAGAAAAAATATCTTCCTTAGCTAAAGATACAAGGATTAAGTCTTTAGAGGATTTTGTGGTAAAAATGGGATATGATCCCACCAATGTCAATGTAGTGAAAGAGGTAATCAGGATCAAGAATGAAAAAATAGCTACTTTGAGAAAACAACTTAATCTTCCTTCTACAGAAGATTGACAAACTACAAAAATAGGACAACTAGAAAAGGAGAAGGAGAACATGTTCAAAATCATAAATCAACATAGAAAAAATGGAAACTGAGATTGAAAAGTTTTTAAAGGAAATAGAACAACAGGAAACCCAAGAGAAAAATGTTGCTCTTTCAGCAATTCTAGTGACAAAAATGCCAGTTACAGGTACAACAACCAAAACATCTACATCAACAACCACTTCAGCAGTGGAAACTCAATCAACTGATTCATCAATAGATCTTGCAAAAGCAATGGAAGATTTGTTGATTAATGGGTAGGAAATTGAGAAGTTAAGAACTTAGCTTAATAATTTACAAGAGAAAAAATTGAAGATTGATAATGTATATTTAGCTGAGTTACAGAAGACACATAGGATTACAAAGAGAATTGAATTCTTAGAAAACTAGTCTGTCATAGTTGAAACCATTGCACAGGCTAAGGAGAGTATCCCGATAGAAATAAATGAGGCCATCACTGATATATGGCCTTCAAGTGAGATCATATTTTGGTAAGATGAACTAGTGTAGAGAGCAAATAAGTGATAGTAGATGTGAGGAAGGAATTGGGTTTAAGACCAGGAAAAGAAAATACATTTATTAGATTTTGAATTCCAAAACCAAAGATGAATTGGAAGAATATAAAATAGAGGATAAAACAAATACTATATTGGAAGTGAGAAGGATTTTCACTAAGAAAAATTTGATGCTGCAACTGGAAAACAAGTGCCATAACCTCGAATCAAGTATCCAAAGGGTTCACAAAAAATTCTTTGTGTTACATCAAAAAGGACTACTTGGATTAAAGGGAATTGGAGATACATTGATTGATTTAGGACAATATCAAAGGAACTTATGTTCAATTATCATGGATAAATACATATTTTCGAAGATTAAAGTTACAATCACAGGTAAATATTTTATGGAAGGCCTTAATTATGATTTATTCATCAAGCAAGAGATAAATCATTTATTTTTGGTTAAACCAACTTTCCAAAAATACATTGAGGTAGATGAAACATTCATGAAATTGGTCAAATATACAATTCCAGATGAAGAAAGGTGGGAGGAACTATGTAAGTTACTGGGGTAAATGAGTCAGCAGTCATCAACAATTATTAGAAACAAAGTAGTAGATTAATCAATACACATCAGCACCATAAATCCTATAAAGTAGTAACAACGACTTCATCAATTTTATTTCCTTATGTTTTTGCACTATTTTTGTAAAAAAGCAGTTTTAGATATTTTCAAACAAATTTAGATATTTAAGTCTAGATATTTTAGGAAAAATTTCTATAAATATTCCCAAGATCGAATTGTAAAGGGTTGAACCCTTGGAATAAGTTTTCTTGAGCATAATTACATGTATATGAAGTTGTCTAATATCAATGAAAGGATTCTGGGTTTGCTTCAAACATCTTGTCATCTTTGTGAGTTCTTCTTAGGTTATTCATTTCATTTTATTGTTTCTGCATGTTGTTAGTGTCAGTCTTTACAGCCTTCCTCCAGTGATCAAATGTGCTCTTACATAGTGATTTTGAAGTGTCAAGGTCAAATTTTGTCATTTCAGTGAGTCTTCAAGCAAAATTTGGTCACTAGGCATTAGGTCTAGGGTTTTCTCTCACTCTTTTCAAAGTTTCCCAAAGGCCCATCCATGTCACTATTCAGCTGAGTCTATCATCATTCATAGGTTTGTCATTATCATATCAGTGTCTAATGAGTCATTTTACATCTTGTTCATGCTTCGGTTGTGCCTTGGCAAGTTCATTTCCCTCTCCTAGGGTTTTGAAGGCAATTTCTCTTGGATGGTCAAAACATCGGCAAAACTTGTTTCCTGATGGTCATACACCTTCCCCTATCCTTCATGTACCTTATCATATACTTCCCAACACTCAGATTCCCCAAAATCCTCATTTTTGCACAAACCCTAGTTTCTAGCTACAACCTGGCAATTTTCTAGGTTTGGCTTGTGATTTGCCCTTTTGGACCCCTTCCCCTCACTCAATCTCTGAGATTCCACTTTCCCCTGCTTCCTAACATCCCTCCCCACTCCCAAAAATTTCCCCAAGAATTTAGAAGCCCCCTATCCCCTTCATTTCGCTTCATTTCGACCAAATTCCTTGTTTCACACATCAGGGCAAGTTTCACTCAAATGATGTTTCAGATCAGTAAAAAGATGAATTTTGGGAAAATGAGAGAGGTTTTTGTCCACAACATGCCAAAAAGAAAAACCTCCTTCACTTTTTACACATGTGTCATGGTTTGAGATAAATGTCAAAAATATCGGCGAGAACGAAGGTGCTCCAAGGACGATTGGCCAAAACACAAAAACGAAAGAAAACACCCGATCCACTCCAAATTTTGGCCAAAGCCTCTTTGGATGAGCATGGTACTTGATTGGGGACTCCCAGCCCAAATTTCAAGAAATTTGGAGAAAATTTTGTCATTTGTGAATTTTTTGTGCAAATTACAGGTTTTTCCCGTGTCATGTCCGCGTCCCGAGCGCGGATGTTTTGAAGGACTGCTCGGAATTTTGAAAACTTGGCATTTTTGGAAAGGGCATGCAAAGAGAAAAATTACCAATACTTTGGAGAAGCTGGATTTTGAGATTTGAGCCTCCAAAAGCTCAAAATACATCAAAAAAATGACTTTCTGCCCACTTTTTGAGTTGCAGAAAGTGACCTTGGGAGAAATGGTTTTTGAGGGGGCAAAACAACTCCAAATTCAGAAATTTGACTTGGGATGGAAATTAGACAGACAAAGCTTTCCAATGAGCCATCTTGCACCTGATTTGGACCAGTGGAACCCACTGAAAAGTTGCTGCAAAGGTGCATGGATGTGAGAGCTAGGGGGCGCGGATGTGAGAGCTAACTTTGCCAAAATTGACTTTTTTGGTCAAAAAACACTGTTTTGACTATGGTTGATTATTTTTACTTGTAGATGATGGATAAATGTAATATTTTCATGGCACTTTGATAGATTTTTCCTCTCTTTACTCTTCTAGAAGCTTCCTTGATGTAAAAAGTGAATAATTAATGCATGAATCAGTTAGCTAAGTAATAGAGGCAAGTTGTTGAGCTGCCTATTATCTAGTGCTTAGTTTGGAATTAGTTCAAACTGCTCCTAGAAGGATGAGCTCGACCCCTAGAGGCAAGGGAAGAGGTTAGCTTGCCTATATTATGTGTTTTCTTAGTCATTTTGAGAGGTTGGAAGGTTGGACTCTTGTGGGAGAAAGTTTCATTGTATATTGTACATCTATCTTTGCAATTTCAAGAGGAAGAAGGCCAGGGTTTTGCAGACATCGTTGTGGATTCTTGTGGATTGTAGTGTTGATGGTGTGTTCTCTACATGTTCTTGTAAGTTTTTTTATGTATTCTACATCTCTCTTTTGCTTCTATTTGGACAGATGAAGTGGTAAAGTTTGAATACATGCTTTGACATGCTCAGCTTTTTAGTTTGTTCAAAATTTATGTTTTCTGCTATCTAGAGAGGATTCAAATGGTTGTTTGCCCTCTTTAGCTCCTTCTTTATCATCCCTGATCATCCATCTCAGATTAAGGCATCAGCGCTCACTCCTACCTTGCCCCAAAGATCCTCCTGCAAAAACTGTGCTCAATCCCCGCACCCTGAATTGCACTCCCTCCAATTGCCACCAAAAAACCAAAAATCTTTAAATCAACCCCCCTTAATCAATTTACTAGCCTAAAATATTTATTCCTAATTGGGTCAACTCATCATATTAAAATATCTACAGAATCTGACCTGAGAGAGCCTTCTCATACCTCGTAGGGCTAGCTACGAGGTGAAATGGTTTGATGTAGCCTTGAGAGTTTGTCTATCTCAGCCTAGGTGAATTCCAAGCGCTAACACAAATGACGACAAAACTACTGCAGTAAATTCATTTACAAGGATGATCATGACACCGGGTCTCAAACATAGAAACCTTTTCCTATATCATTAATTTTTAGTGCAAGAAAACAAACAAAGGAGAAATGGTTTGATTCTTCATAGTACCTAAACAAGACCTAACTACGAACAAAGTGTGTTCAAGAGCTAATCTGCCATTTCTCCACCTGTGCCATCACCTCTCTCAATGTGTGGACTAGATTTAAATGTGATGCATTCCTCTTGAAACTTTTATCGAATTATACCTATAGCTCATCAATTATCCTTAACCATTTTCCGTACCAAATTTATTCAAACCAGATCAAATACAGATCATAATAAGCACAAGAAAACCAAAACAACAATTTCCCCAACACTGAATTTGATCAAAGTATTTTCATTAGTTTCACCAAACACCTTGAAACAACAACAGAAAGAAGCAAAAACCCTAGGCACATCTCGTTAAATTCACTGCATCTTCATTTTCCCCTTGCTCCAAAGATTAATAAACATTTTAGAGCTAGCACGCTTATGTTTTCTCTATGCATTGACTCAATTTCATATTTCTACTACATGGCGCCTAAATATGAAAAAGCTTTATTTTGTAAAAAATCATTTTAAAATAATATTTTAAAATTTTTAATTAACAGAATGAATATATATGTAATGTAATTGAAAACTTTCATTATATAGTATTTTTTTTTTACATTACAAGGTATAATGTCATAAAGGTAAAGAGTTTGGATGTCAAACATATTATAATAGTTGAAATTGGGAATATTTTTTTTCTATAGTAGTTTATATCTTTTTTAATTCAAGATCTACTAAGTGCTAAGAAGGATCTAATTTCTTGAGGTATAAATTTTATTTAGAGTGAAAAGAGATTTGATCCTTCTAAATATTTGGTAAATATAGAGTTAAGATGGATCTAAGCTAAGATGGATCAAAATTATTTAGTAATGCATAAAATTTCTAATAACTTGTTAACAAAAACAAAATTTACATCAGGTACCAGATTAATTTTTAAATTTTGTTGTTGATAAGCCCTTCTTGTCCTCTCATCCTTTCTTCGCACGTTAAGGTTTGGGAGAATAGATAAACCTCCATGTATCTTATGCTTTTGAGCATGATGATATTCTAGTTTTTTAAGTAATCAAACATTTTTTTTTAATTTTTTTTTGGTAACTAGGTAAGGCTTAGGCTGGGGTTAGTCTACTTATTGGTTGTAAGAATACCGGTACACCCAGAATTGGATGATTATCACCAAGATTGTGCAAGGCTTTAGTCAAGCCTAGACATCGTTGGGAAGTTTAATTCCCCCAAAGTGGCTTCCACTCCTCTGCCCCTCCCCATGGTGCTTAAAATTGTGACCAAGCGAGGACTAAACCCCACGTAAACCTACTGGTCTATACCACTTGTTAGTTCGTCATATTTTTATTCTTGGACTATAGTAGTCATTTACATTAATCATTTTTAATTTTTAATTATGTCGCTTATTATCTAGTCATATATTTTAGTCCTGGTTTAAATTAGTCATTTAGGTTAGTCATTTTTAGTTGAGTCACTTAATATCTAGTCATATATCTTATCCCTAGAATAAATTAGTCATTTAAGTTAGTCATTTTTGGTTCAATCACTTAAAATTGCTCAAATTTAATAGTAATTCACTTGAAATAATTGTGATGATTAACTTTTTTAGTCACGTGGTCACTAATCTCCCATTTTGTACTAGTGATGCAACCTGTGACCTTTCACCTCCCTTTTCTCCTAATTTCCATTATTTTCATAAATAAATGTGCCAAAATGCCATATTGTCATTCCAAATCCTTAGCCATTGCCTTTGCCAATTTCCTTAGCCATAAACAATCAAATGAAAACCCACTAGGATGTCTTGCCCAACATTCAACTTGGAATAAGTGTCCCATCAGTCATGGTTATTATTTTTTCCTTTATTAACTTGTATTACATGGAATTTCACAAGAGTTGTTACAAACCTTCCCCCTTGGGGAACACCATCCTCGGTGTTATACCACACCAAGACCTTAGCAAAACCGCTGAAAAGAAAACATACTACCCATGGAACTTTATAGCATAGCTCGATGCAATATTTACAATGATCACCCTGCTGAAATAAAACCATCATGACAACATAATAACATGACATCGTAATAACATGACACCCATACCACTAATTGGAGCTTTATAACTTAGCTCATGGAAGTATTTACATCCTTATACATATGTGCATATAGCAAAATCATCAAAACATATACCGGAACATATACCAAAATCACACCAAAACATTAAGCCAAAACTGCTTTGCCTGAACCAGCAAACAAGGAAGGATACATAACCCACATCTGATCCACCATCTCCCATGTAGCTTCATCGGGCCCAAAGTGCTTACATTGCACTTTAACTTGCTTGATTGCTCAGTTCTTGAGCATGAACACCTTTTTTTTTCAATATACACTAAAGCTATGGCTAGAATTCTCCATTCGGTTCCATCTACAATACAGACCGGTCAATCACATGATCAACGTCCTTAACATACTTCTTAAGCAAAGATACATGGAAAAAATCATGGACTTTCACTATCGGAGGCAGTGCAAGGTTATAGGCTACTGGCCCAATCCTCTCAAAGATACTGAAGGGTCTACAAAACTATGGTGTCAGCTTGGCACATGATCCAATCCGCAAGGATCTCTTCTTTGGTTTGATGCACAAGTACACATATTCCTCGACTTTGAACTCCTCGAACAACCTGTTCCTATTTGCATAACTCTTCTGCCTATCCTATGTTGCCTTTAGATTCTTCTTGATCACCTACATTTTCCATTCCATGTCTACCAACAAATTTGGTCCAATCAATACCCTGCTAATCGGATCACTCCAACTGATAGGAGTGTTACAACTCTACCCATACAATGCCTCAAAAGGACTCATCCTCAATGAACCCTATTAATTGTTGTTGTATGCAAACTATACCAAAGGAAGATACTCCTCCCACTTTCATTGTTGGTGCATCACATACATCCTCAACACGTCCTCCAATATCCAGTTGACCCTCTCTGTCTATCCATCTGTCTGCAAATGATAAGTTATATTGAAGGCCAACTCTATGCCCAAACCTAAAAATAACTCCTTCCAAAACTTGGAAGTGAACTTTTCATCCCTGTCTGACACAATCCTCTTTGGAACACCATGCAATCTAACCACATCTTTGATGAATACTTATGCTACATCGCTAGCTGAGAATGTATACTTCATTGGAATGAAGTGTGCAACCTTCGTCAACCTATCCATAATAACCATGATGGAATCATGTTTTCTCACTGTCTTCGGAAAAATTGTATTGAAGTCCATGGAAATGACCTCCCATTTACACTCTGGAATCGCAATCGGTTGTAGAAGTCCATATTGATGTTTACATTCTACTTTCACTCACTGATAATCCAAACATCTAGCCATGAACTCTGCTACATCTCTCTTCAGATTCATCCAATAATAGATTTTTTTTTTCACTGTAGTCAATGTCTTTTGATAACCTAGGCGACCTGAATAAGGTTTCGCATGAAACTCTCTCAAGATCACCTTCTTGAGCTCACTGTTATCTAACACATATATCCTATCTATGAATCTGACGAATCCATTCGTTGTAAGACAATAATCCATACCCTATACACATGCACCTGTACCTATACCTACACATGTACCTGTATCTGTACTACCACTTGTACCTCTACCAATACCCTATTGCAAACCGTGCACAATCTCCATATACCTGACATCATGATGACTTTCCTGCAATATCCTATCCTATAGATTTGTCCCATATGAGCTCATATCTGCCAAGTGATTTACCTGTACCCACCTGCTGAGAGCATATGCCACCCTGTTCTCTTTACCTTTGATGTACCTAATCTTGAAATCAAGCTCACTAATCGTGGCCAACCATCTAGCCTACTTGGAGTTCAGATTCAGTTGGTCAAACAAATACCTCAACCCAATGTTGTCACTCATAAGTACAAACCACTTGCCAAGAAGATAGTGCCTCTACATATTCGATGCATGTATGATCGCTACTAACTCAAGATCATGTGTTGGGTAGTTCTACTCGTGCTCATTTAGTTTTCGGTACTCATAACACATCACCTGTCCATCCTACATAAGAAATACACCAAGTCCTCTCTAGCAAGCATCTGTGAATACCACAAACTCTTTGTCCGGATATGAAATTTTTAGCACTAGTGCATGTGTTAACAACTACTTAAGTTGCTCAAAGTTAGCCTCACACTCCTCTGTCCATTCAAACTTCTTACCTTTCCTCTGCAATGATGTGATAGGATAAGAAATCTACGAGAACTTCTTGATGAACCTCCTATAATATCCTGCTAGACCCATGAAAGATCCCACCTCATCCACACTCTTAGGAGCTACCCACTCCATGATGGCCCTTATCTTCTCAGGATCTACTGCAAAGCCTTCCTTGGAGACAACATGCCCCAAGTAGTGCACCAAAGTCTGAAAGAAATTTCACTTGCTAATCTTAGCATACAACTTATTCTCTCTCAACAACCTCAACACTGCTGCTAAATACTCGGCATGCTCTTCCTGATTTTTAGAATATACCAGTATATCATCAATGAACACAATAAAAAATTTATCCAAATATGGACGCAACACACTATTAATCAAACACATAAATGTGCTAGAGCATTAGTTAAGACAAATGGAATGACAATAGACTTGTAATGCATCATGAACGTAGTCTTGTAAATGTCATCCTCTTTTATGCGTACCTGACGGTATCCCGATCTCAAGTCGATCTTGGAGAACACTGTTGCTTCCTTCAGCTGATCGAACAAGTCATCAATCCTCGACAAAGGGTACCTGCTCTTGATAGTCACTTTGTTCAACTGCCTGCAGTCAATGCATAATCTGAGAGTACCATATTTCTTCCTTACAAACAATATCGGTGCGTCCCATGGTGATACACTTGGCCTAATGTATCCCTTGTCCAAAATTTCCTTCAATTGCAACTTCAACTCAACCAACTTAGATGTGCTCATCTTGTAAGGTTATTTTGATGCTAGAGATACCCCAAGCACTAACTCAATAGAAATTTATACCTCCCTGTGAAGTGGCAACTCTATAATGTCCTCAGGAAATACATCCTTGAACTACTGTAAAACTGGGTACTTTCTCAACACATCCATATCCCCAACTTCCTTACCCTTATCACTAGAAAAGTGCACTGTGAATAACTTACACCCTTTCCTACGGCTACACTTTGCTTGCATAGTTGTCACCATCCTAACTGATGTGGCTTTCTTCTTGCCCTACAAGACTCTTGGTTCCCCATTGTCATCAACACACTCAATGGCTTTGTCATGACAGTCTACCTTGGTTCTATGAAGATACAACTAATCCATTCCCAACAACAAACTATATGATCCAAACGATAATACATTTATATGTGTTGCAGTAGGTATACCATTCAAATAAAATGCACAAGCTCTTACCCAATGATGAACTCGCTTCTTTGTACCTGTAGCCAACTACACTAACCAAGACTATGCATGCAAGTCCTTACTTAAACCACAATTATGCACTAAGTCAGGACTAGCATAGCTATAATTATATCCAGGGTCAATCAAAATAGAAATAAATTGATCAAAAATCTTACCGTCCATCTCAATGATAGATGTGTGTTTTTCTTCCTCCCTGTTGTCAACTGTTGTATAGATACGTGGAATACTCTGACCAACATCTCGAACAGTTTCTGCCTCCTATGCACTGTTTGTATTAGGCCTACCATCCTAATTTTGTGGACAATATCTCTTAATTTGTTCCTTGCTACATGTCATATATTCCAACCGACCAGTGCCCTCACCTCTGTGCTTTTGCTGTTGTGACCCGTGTCCATGTCTAGTTGCATTAAACTTATTTTCGGTGCCACATTCTCTTTCTCATCTGCATGCGGTGGCCTTGTCCTCTTAGGCTACCATTTACCTTTACCTTTTTCTTTTCCCTTCCATCCTTGCTGAGATTCATTCTTACGATTTGTCTGTTCATAGCAATGCTTCAATTTCCTAATAAATTCCTCAAGTGACCGAGGCTCATCATACTTAATCCGATCTATAAATGCTAATGGAAAACCACTAACAAATCACTGAACTTTAGCCTTCTCATTAGTAAGATACGATACATACCTCAATAGCTCCAGAAACTTGGTTGTGTACTCTTCATCTGACACTGATCTCATCTTTAGCTCATAGAATTCTTTGGCCTTACTTTCGTAGTACCTCTCTGACAAGTACTTCTTCCTGAAAAGCCTCTTGAACTCCCGTCAACTCAACTCTTCTATCATGATGTCTCTGGCCCACTTAACATCTTCCCACCAGATATTTGTTTTACCTTTCCAGCTGAAGATCGCTTCTTTGGCCTTCATGTTATCTTTGTACTCATGAAACTCAAAGAATTTGTTCATCCCAATTATCCAAGCCTTTGCATCTTCCGACTTCTTCACATATCCATCAAAAGTAGGTGGTTTTTCTTTCTTAAATTCATCTGGTAAGTATCCCTTATCATTCATGTTATAAGGATGATAGTGATGACGAACATGATGTTTATTAGAACCAGAACTAGAATAGTACATGTACTCATCGCCCCCTTTATCCAGAGTGTCCAATAATCTTCCATCTCTCACTGTATCAAATCTATCTAACCTTTGTCTACCAGGAGACCTACTGCCATTTTCCCCATTAGTTTTATCCTCATGTCCATGGATGATCTAAAGTAACCCTTATCACTGCAAGCCTGACAAACTTTGAATAAGTATAGCATTGACCTATGTTTGTTTCCTTTGTGCCTGTATGATCCAGTCATTATCTTCCTTACAACTCCTTATCTCTTCCTTCAAGCTTCTCAATGTATCTGCCAAATCAGAAGTGTGCTCCGCACCACGCTTCTCATCTGATGCATAGGGAGATTCTATGCAGTCTACCACCTTGCTAGCCATTTGATCTTTTTCGTACAATGCATAATATGTCAGATAAACCAAATCACAATAAATAAACACACCTTAGCATAATTCAGGGAAGATACCTCGTATGTTAGATCAACAAATCAACATGATACATGTATAACATAATCATAACATCATATAGCCGTATAACAAGTAAGTGCATTAACACATAAATATCATTCTAGCTAGGGTCTAGTCATCAATGCAAAACCATATCAACAATGCATGTTATGACCTCATGCATGACAACAACCATTACTCCATTGTACACATTGCCACATGCAACCATCAACATGCATAAGCAATGCATAATCAACTACACATATGCATAATCCATGTAGTGGAGCATAAGCGATCAATTCTTGTAATCAACCTACAAGGCTGACACATGTAATCAAAACATTCAAGGATGCACCTGACATACAAGGATAAAAGTAGGTGACATACAATAAACATGTAAGCGACATCTAACAATATGTAACTATTCATATACTCATGATGATGCATTCCACAAAATAAATCATCAAATTCTCCATGACAACCTTACTTTGACCATAATCAATCATCAAGAAAATATAACAAGCACATGGAATGTAAGTGTAAGAGACACACATGCAATTGGCATGCATACATGACCAATGCACACCGCTTATCCAGTCTAAGGGGTGAACCATGCTCCGATACCACTTTGTAACACCCTCCTCCCACATTTACCCAAGTAACTAGCCAATTGGAGTAAACATGAGACAAGAGGCTACTATGATTGGATTCGACCTCCTATGTGACCTTAAGGAAGTGGAATCAACGAAAACATCACACATAGTCATCCAACATCATCTTTAGAATCCTCAAGAGACAAGTCATCCACTCAGACAAGTTATCACTGGGTCCCACTACTATTATGGACATCTTAGGCCTCAGTCACTCCCATGCTATGGGAAAAAGAGTGTTGAGAAACCCAAAGTCGCTCACACAGGCTTTCCTGCCAGCGACTAGAGACTAAAATTGTCAGTTCTGTGCCAACAAACATGGGATTTAAGCCACTTTTTCAGGCCCAGAGCCCAGGTCACTACCCAAAATGGAGTGATAGCTTAAAATCATTAAAAGTATAGGAAAAAAATGATGCCAAAGAAATAAGTTGAACAAGAACTTAACCAGACCCCTATTAAGTATGACAGGAATTTCACCAAACATATCATCAACATGTAACCTACAAGTGTAAACAATAGAATTAAGTGTATGGATCTCATACTTATCTGAGAATCGCTATGAACCATTGTTCCCTCATGTCATTTGTTGAATTATCATCTATTAGGCCTTAGATACATTATCCATTCATTTACAAGTAAAAGCATGTTGAGAGCCATACATAGCTATTGTCATAAAACATACATATACCCAACATAATAGGGACAAAAATATCATAAACATATCAACCATAGAGTCCACATATACATCAGTACATTTACACATGAAAATCAAGGGAATGAATTTCTCATTAATGGATGCAATAAACCAACCGAAGATGGGACTACCATGATCTACCCGACCATAGAATGGTTGAGCCAAATTTCTCTTCAACCATTCACCCCCGTACCATATTCCAAGCATGAATATGGGAATCAAACTAAAATAACCAACCAGGTCATACCGAGGCTAAACCACCTCACCCTCATCAATAGAAACCAGGCTTTACTGTAATGCATTTCGTATCACTAGGCGAACACAATGAACACATCATAATAGGCTTTACCGTGAACTCCACTTGGTCACTAGGCCAAACAAGCATAATGAGAGAGCTCCAAAACTCAACTGACAAAAAGTTACCAACTGATTCTCATAAGCCTTTTTATGAATGAGGCCTTTATTTTCTTCATTTCCATTATTTTCTTTCAATTTCCTCCTCACATGCAACATGTGACCTTTCACCTCCCTTTTCTCCTAATTTCCATTATTTTCATAAATAAATGTGCCAAAAATGCCATTTTCCCTTTCCAAATCCTTAGCCATTTCCTTTGCCAATTTCCTTAACCATAAACAATCAAATGAACATCCACTAGGATGCCTTGCCCAACATTCAACTTGGAATAAGTGTCCCATCAACCATGTTTAGTATTTTTTCCTTTATTAACTTTTATTACATGGAATTTTCACCACGAATGTTACATCTACAAAGTGGAGTTCCCATCCAATTCAAGTGTTTGGAGGCATGTTAGGATCTAGGAGAATTCTAGGAGAATTTTCAAAGTGAGCACCAACCCAATTGAATATGTTAGAGGCATGTCAGGATCTAGACTGTATGGGATTGTCTATAGAGTGGAGCACATGGCCAAGTCAAGATGTTGAAGACATTGGAGACATTGGAGGCCTGTCAAGTTCTAGAATAAGCTTGGGATTGTCTACAAAGTGGATGACATGCCCAAGCCAAGACTTCGAAGGCCCGTCAGGTCCCCCATGAAGTCATTGCATGTTTTTTTATATTTGAAGTTGTCTTGTAGTTTATTTGTTTTAGATATAAGGTACACATTGGAAGTCCTATGGTTATGGCCATATCCAATTCAAATAATTTGTGCTTATATGCATGGTTACATGTCAAATTCCAATATGGATCACATTACATTGAATATGCCTTCAAACTTTTTAATTGTGAATATTTTCTAAAGCCTTTTCACCAACTTTGGGGTCATTTTGTTTCTGTTGAAGGCGTTCTTCAAATAAGTAGTATAAGCCTCTTTATATTGAAATTCAAAGTACTCACTTCAAATAAGGCCAATGACCTTTGTTTTTTAGGAGCCTATTACCTTATTTAATCCAATTGAGTGATACATTGAAATCAGGTGATATGATTTTTCAAAGTAGGCTTGATGGCTTGTTCCATCTTTCAAAATAGCATTATCACATCTTCAAAGAGGCTCAATATAGAGGGCCAAGTTTTCAAAAGCATTTAATGAGCAATATTTCAAAACAACCAAATGACCTATTTCCTTGTGTCGAGGGGAGATTTTGAAAGCATCTAACGAGGGATCTTTCAAAATGGCTTGGTGGTCCATTTCCTCCATCATGATGATATTTATAAAGCACCTAATACATGATCTTTTGAAATAGTGTGATGGTTTATTTCGTTGCATTTTGTAGACCTTTAGAAAATGCCCAATGGATGATTTTTCAAAATGGCCTCATGGTCCTTTTCTTCACATCTCTTTCAAAATGTTTGATGGACAATCTTTCAAATGACCTAGTGACCTTTCATTAAGGGAATTTTGAGGTCTAAAATGGACCTCCTAAGAAAAATGTACAACCAAAATAAACTTTATAACAACCAATAGGATTCAATATAATGATGTCAACCATGAGGGATGATTCACCATTTTGGCATAAAAAATAAAAAGATTAAAAAATAATAAAACTATTTTTTTCAACTCATATTTTCAACTTATCTCCCTAAGGTTTTTCTCAAATTTTGAGCGGGAGTACTCGTTGGATGCAAAATTTAATTCCTCATCCAAGGAGTACCCAAGTTGCATACTTTTGATGGACCTTGCTACACAAAAAATGAGAAATACATGAACAATCGTGATTGCAATCACGTTTTTAATGTATTTCTCAATTTTTTTGTAGCAGAGTCTATTGAAAGTATGGAACATGGGTACTCCTTGAATGAGGAATCAAATTATGCATCCAACGATTGTTTTTCCTCAAAATTTGAGTAAACCCCTAGGGAAATAAGTCGAAAATACGAGTTGAAAAAATAGTTTTTTTCTTTTGTCTCTCTAATATTTGATGATGTAATCTAATATTATTTTATTAATTCTACTATTATTTTATTATTTCTTTAGGAGGCCCATTTTAGACCTCAAAATTCCCGTAGTTTTCCTTACATTGGGTTGATCTTTCAAATATCCTTACAGGAAATATTTTAAAATAGTTCAATGACATATTTCCTTCCATTAGGAAAATATTTCGAAAGTGCCCAATTAGTGATCCTTAAAAAAAACTCAATGACCTATTTCCTTTCTATCCAAAGGAACTTTGAAAAGAGTTCTTTGGATCAATCATTCAAAGGGAGGAGTCACAACTTTGTGTTATTGAAGTAATACCTCAAATGGGCCCAATGTAAGCATGACAAGGGAGTTGTGCATAAACTCTGACCCACATAATGTGATTTAATTTGAATTGAAATGAGTATAGAAACCCAAAAAATCAAGTCTACAGAGAAGTGGAATTTTTTTACTATTACTCAAATGTGGTCATGAAGAGAGATGGTTACATGAAAATTTTGTAACATTGTAAAGTTGGAAATATATATATAATTTATTTTTATATTCAATTTGGTTTCAAAAGACAAATTGTTATCCTCTCCACTAAGCTCAAATCTTACTTATAGTTGATCACTCCTGAGTCAATTGTTTTTTAAAAACTCTTTTTGAGTTGTGAGTAATATCTCTCTCACTTACAAGTGGGTATTATATATATTATATGTGTGTGTGTGTGTGTGTGTGTGTGTGTGTGAAAAATTACATGTAGTTTCTATTCTACAAAGACTGAAGATGCCATACATGAAAATCTAGCTCTCACTAACTTAATTGTTAAATATAAAATCAGTGTTTGTTAAATATTTTTCAATATAAAACAACATATGCATAATGAATTTATTTTTCCAAATAGATATAAATGCACCATCAATATTACTAATTGAGACATTTTTATCTCTTGCAAGTGGTTCTCAAGATCAACTTCTCCCCATAAAATTTGAACTAGTATTTAATAAGAACTAAAGCCCACACAATCTAATTAATCTACACCTCATAAATATCTATTAAATTAATTACATATACATATATAAATACATATAAAATTTAAACTTGCACCAATTTTAATGGATTGAAAATACCATACTTAATATAAAACTACACAAAATTTTTAATTAAAAAATTAAAAAAAAAAAAACTTTATATAATGTATAAAGCTTTCTATATTATTTAGACCGATTAATAATGAAGAAATAAATATACATAAAAAATAATTAAAAATTAAAATAAACTTCAAATACACATAAATTCTACATATCGAAAACTTTTGATTTTGTCTTTATACATTTGATAGATGTATATATTAAAATGTAAATTTGTTAAAATGATAAGTACTTAAACATAAATTGAGAGCTTCAAAGATTGGAAATTAA
>APFE030197680.1:0-14973 GCA_000404065.3 Pinus taeda | reverse complement strand
TTCTATGGCGGGTAGGGCGGTTCTAACTCAGTCAGTTCTGGCGTAGATGACGGTCTATTGGGCCCATTTATACCATATTCCTACAGGGATCATTAGCATGTTAAACACTTTGATGACAAATTTTATATGGGAAGGAAGTAAAGATAATAGAATATATCATCTCACTAAACTTAGCAATATTTGGATTCCAAAAGATCTGGGTGCATGGGGTATTATGGATATAAGAACTTTTGGTAAAGCTCTTCTATGTAAATCATTATGGAGAGGCATGGGTGGGGTCAGGTTATGGAGTACAACGTTAATGAGGAAGTACATGGGGAACAAAGATTTGATATATTGGTACAAAAAAGGGACTATTGGTTATTCACAAGGATCTGCTATATGGCTGAGTTTCCGGAAAATTGAGTCTATCTTTCTAAAAAACATCTCTTGGAATTTCCAAAATGGTAGAAATGTTTATATAGGTTTTGATCATATTATGGGTTCAGGAGAAAATCTAATTATTCCCCAAAGGATCATAAATGTTCTCCACAGAAGGGGTTTTTTCACATGGAATCAAATTATTGCAGGATGGGGACGGTTCCTATTTGGAAGGAGCCAACAGACTTGGGATTGAGAGGAGAATTAATTCATCAATGGAATAGTATGATGATGATCATGGAATTCTCTGGAGTTTGCAGAGCGGAAGAAAATGACTCCCTTTGCCTGGAGGGGAAAAAGAAAAGGGACTGAAGTTCAAGTAAAGGACATTTACTATAAATTACTTAAAGAAATTCCCTCTCATTTTCGAATGATTTTTCCGCTGTCAATGTGGAAAACTGGAGCTCCTTATAAAATGATACATTTCTCCTGGCTCGTTTTTCACAATAAAAACTTGACCTGGAAGAACCTTCAAAAGAGAAATTGGGTTGGCCGTGGTATATGCTTAATGTGCAAAAAAGAGGAAGCAAGTAATGTTCATATGTTCCTTAAATGCAGCTTCACTCTATAGTTATGGACGGATCTTTCTCATTACTTTGGCTTCAGTTTGGTGTCTTAGTCATCTATGCAAGATGTTTTGTTCTGGTGGAGTTCTCATAAAACAATTTTAAGATCCATTCCTCAACTTCTTTTATGGATAGTATGGAAATGGAGGAATTGTTTAGTATTCCAAGATGGAAAAGGAAATAAGATGTATGTACTTGAGAAGATTATTTCTATTCATTCCTCCCTCCCATCAAAGATGTCTTGCCATGAAAGCAAGAATTCGATGGATTTGGGGAGAATTCAAATGGACTTCCTGCGGGCTTTCTTTGATGCGACAACACAATAGGGTATATGTCCTTGTGGTATTCACATAAAATGAATGGAAAACAGCAAATCTCCATTTTTTGTAATGGAGGATTAGATACAAATAATAAGGCTGAAGCTATGTCTTTGACTAGTGTTCTTCAGGGTGGCATTATGGAATAGGAGAAAGCACTTCTCTATCAGTGATGCACACAGAACTCAGAACCAACGTGCTGATATCTTGTCAAAGAAAGGACTAATGAGCCAGCTTGGTATATGGAAAATGGATATTCAAACGGGACCAACCACATATCAGATAGAAGATTTCTCTTTGCCAGGTACTTAATCCATATTTTTTTGGTATCTATCAGGAAAACTCATTTTGCTCATGCTTTCCTACCTCTTTTGCGGAAGATATGGTTTCTTTACTATCTTTTTGATATGTCTCTACTGGTAGGATTTGGTTACTATCTATATAGACTTGGAAGGCATCCTTGTATCCTTGGGTGGAGATCCCCTGTTTATTGCTCACATTTCCTTCATATTTCAACATGCATGCCTCCATGCAATGTTTTTGGTTTACATAGCCTACTAGGTTTCCACATAGCGTTTCTCTTTTTTTGCTATCTACACATATCTCTCTTCAATATGTAAATATGCTCATTATAATACAAATGCAACTTTTTTTTCTTACTAAAAAAATCTATAAAAGAGGCTGAAAAATTAAATAAAATTGCATTCAACTGCTTAAACAAGCTATTTACTAATAAAATGTGGATATATTTTACCTGCAGAGACCGGGTATCCTTGTACTCTAAGAGTTCGAAACCCCAAGGCAGTTGAGTTGAGATCAATAACATCACTCTCTCTCCCACATCCAATCCCTTTCTCGCCCCAATAACTGGACGAAAAAATAATTTATTGTTATAATGATGTGCAGCCTTCCATATATAAAGCTAATAAATAATGATGACAAGGTTACATTGACTGACCTAAAAATATGATCTAACATCGATTTTATCTCATTTTTGA
Source organism: Pinus taeda (assembly GCA_000404065.3). Classification (NCBI taxonomy): domain Eukaryota; kingdom Viridiplantae; phylum Streptophyta; class Pinopsida; order Pinales; family Pinaceae; genus Pinus; species Pinus taeda. The sequence goes on along the minus strand of APFE030197680.1, from coordinate 12,672 downwards.
AATGCCCATAGCTTCCCAAACGTTCAACGCTGTCGACCATCGAAATTCCTTGAATGTGATCATTCAGAGGAGTGACTGTAACTGAATTGAACATCTCCTTTACTTCACCAACAAGTCTCTCAGCCCATTCGCGGTAAGAAGGTGCCTGGACACAATTGGATCAGAATCTATAGTAATTCGATGGATTGAATCTAAAGAAAAATAAATTCTATTAATGAAGTTGAATTTAGTTACCCACCCCATAAGGGGTCGAGAGGGACTGGATGAAATCATCGTCCCAGAGATTGGAACGATAATCGCCGTTGCGTCTTTGCAGGCCATCGTCATCACATAAACTCACACTCACAGATTTGCTAGGGATTTGGGATTGATTTACGGAAGCCATGGGTACAACTAATGAGATAGAATGGAGCGCCAATATTTCTTCACGCTATGATAAAATAGTTATGTTGTTCAACCCAGCTGTGACCTTTTAGTATATATAGAAATTCTTCAGCAATTTGAACGCATGGGCAGCATAGAGCTGCCTCTTTGGACAACAATGGCATCTCAATATTTCAATCATAGGTCACCATCATGAAGACTAACGCATCTCGACTAAAATATCCATAGATTAACAAACGCCAATCCTTTCAGTGAAGTCTCGTTTGTGGACCAACATGTAGCCCACGTGTAGCCCATGTGCTTCAATTTAATAAGTCCCCTACATGGACTAAAATCATTTCAATCCGCTTCGCATTTTGTACTAATTATTTCAATAAAGTGGCCCACATGGTTCGTCGTAATGTTCTTATTTAGAATTATTATATTGGGAGTGTCTGTTAGGGCATCGCACTTCTGAGAGCTCGTTCAGGGACCTTGCCGTCCAAATTTGACCAGTTTCCCAAAAATCCGTTGTCTAGTGAGCATACACTTTTGCTCCATCATTTCTGGTTGGAATTTGGTCTATTTATTTAATATTATTGTGTGGGAGTGTTTTAATTAATAAGTTTTTTTTATAGCGGAAATAGATTCAGCACCACCAAATACTAAAAAATCTTAATCTTACACTAGTAACTCAAATTTCCAAAAATTCTTATTCGTCGCATCTTTAAACTACTTGCTTTAAGGCTGTTCAGTTCGACTTATTTGAAATGATCTTTGTAAACTCCCTTGTTATATGTGAGGATCACTATGGATTTACCTAGAAAAATTATAGTAATAGTGGTATTGGTACCACATTAATATAAATGTGGTTCAATTACAAATTCTTAGAAATAATAATAATAATAGTAATATATATATATATATATATGCTACCAAACTAATTATTTATAACACAAGTCAAAATATTGAAAAAATGAATCATACAGTGTAAAAGCTATTAATATCAAACATTGAATGATATATGTTAAACTTGTAACTTTGAATTGACACAACCCATACTTTCTAAACCCTAAACATGTAACATTGCTCCTTGATTATTTGTGACCCTTTCTCTTGCACATTACAACCCTCCTTAGCACGTGTGACAAGGGTCACGTCCCTCTACAAAGAGACAATAATATAGTGGCCAATATCATAGAGATTTGTGCTTCTTCTTATTCCCATAAATCCTCCTCAAGAACCTGGCCAATAGTTCCACTTGTCCTAGACCAGAATATAAGACAAAGACCTCAAACTTAGATGTTCTCTCCAACTCCGCTAGGGCTTCTTGGGACTGTGAATACCTCAAATTGTCTTTCCACTTAGTTGATTGCACTTGAATGGATAGTTTGAATGAACTCACTTGCCTTCTATTTATAAAGGTCTTGTTGGGTTTCCCTTAACCACCAAGGGTCATGATGACTTAACTCCAAGCCGACCTCAACAACTCTTTTAAACTCCATCAAACAAAAGACAAAAAGTATTCGCATCCAACCAATGCCATGTCATCAATACCTTAGGTGCTCATTAGCTCCGTAAGGGTTCCCCACATGCCCTTAATGACTAAATCATCAAAAATAACACTTGGTTTCATGCCCACAACCTTGGGTGCAAACCCCACTACTTGGGTACACTTTCCTGCAAAGCCCACGTGGGTCAAACTTCTACCAAACCCTGTACCCTAGGGTGAAGGAGTACCTCCCAAGGTACATAAATCAACAATTCTATAGGTTTCCATATGTTCTTCCTTCAAAATCTTCCACAGTTAACTCAACGTTATTACTGACTTTCTGCTTCCTTTCATGGTATCTTCTTTTAGGATTATTCTTCAGAAGTTCCCATAGCTCATTTATCTCAATATCCAACTCATCCTCCGTGTTAAAAATGTTTCCCACTTGTGACTTGATCTTCTCTTACATAATAGTATCATAACTCTTATCCCACTCTACTTCGATGTACATCTTCCAACATATGCTTAAGACATTTATAATTTCTTCTCCACTATCTTCTACAACAAAATTACAATTGTCATATTTAGAATTCTCCATTTTGATTTCACATTTCATCTTAGATATACTTTGTTACATTAGTTTTCCTTTCCTTCACTGAAAATTATTCTTGTTGTTGTCCACGATTTGTTTCATTTCCTCTTCATTTATGCGACTTTTGTATGGGACTTTGATCTACTCCTCTTCAGCTATGTCTAGAAACCCTCTATGGTTTTCATCACCTATGCCCCTTGCTAGTCATTCCTCTAAAAACCACATTTCTTCATCAAAAGCCTTCAATATTAAATTTTAATGTCTAACCTGAGGTCTTGTGCCAAATCTAATAAATAGTTTTTCTCTAATTATCTCTTCATCTTCATCAATATTTTTTATATCTGCATTTTCCTAATTAAATTGTAAATCAAAATTTACCTCAACTTTCTTAAATATTGTAAACACATTTTCACTTCTAGGCATGTATGAACATATCTTTTCTTTGGCTATAATTTCCATTTCTATCTCAAAATCTTTCATAAACATTTCTAGTAGTTCTAACTATTCTTCATGTCTCTCATTCATTGCATTTGGACTTTTTATCTTTCCTTTGATTGTATCCACTAGATAGTTTTGTCATGTTTTCTTCACCAACAAGTTCTTGCATAGAATACCAACAATTTCATTTATTAATTGTACATGATATTCACTCTTACTGTATTTAATAGACAATTTTGCTTCATCTCCTATGGTAACCAAATTTTGATTTTGTTCTTTAGTTATGCTTTCTCAAAGCATATTTCTATCATCTTCATCAATCTTGATGATAAGTTCAGATGGTTGTCCTTCTTCATTGCTTTTGAAACTTACAAACATACACAAATCAATATCTTTAAAAGCACAAAGCTTTGTACCCTCATTTAACGCCTTAGACACCAACTTCTCATGTTGATTTGAACATCCCATATAGTTCAAAAGTTCCTCTACAAATATCCTCTTAGCATCCTCACAATTATGTCCAAGGATTGGTCCTTGTTTACGTTGTAAGTTTCATGCCTTAGAACACACCTCAAGGTGGTTTCTACAAGGAAGGTTATGGAGGGTAGTGAGATATTAACAATGGATTTGGGAGGAATGGTCAAGAAGGGGGAATAATGATATGATTGTATGGAGGTCACAAATAAAAATAGGACTGTCTACGCAATAATCATATAACTACTTGATAAAATCTCATAGATTCTATAAGGGATTTCAATTCATGCCTTCCATTTTTTTTTAGCGGGACAAAAATATTAGTTTGAGGAATAGTTCGATAGAGGGTATGAATTGATTGTGCCACCATTAATTTAATATGAAGTTTATTTAAACTAGGCCTCTTTCTTAATCATCACTAACATAATCGGTAAGTCCATATATCCTAGGTCCATAGTTTTAAATTTATTAAAATTGACCAGTATGAATTATGTTACCCATCAGATTACCTCATATTTGCTACTTTGATTTCTTGTTGGACTAAGCACAATAATTTATCTACTACTAATAGAACTAGTCAACTACTGAATTTTTTTCTAGCTACACATTTTTTATGTTTAAAAACTTTGCTCGAAGTATATTTAAAGAAGGCTTCCGAATGATGTTGACAATTATCTTGTTATTTAACAAGACAAAAAAAATCATCAAACTAATTGGTTTGGAATGAAAATATTCACATTTGACAAAGGAGAAGAGGGAAATCCATGCTATCAATAATCTTTGTTTTCAACTTGAATTTCTTATATAATTATGCAAACAATGCTAGTTCTCATAACTTTACATTTTATTTTATTTTTCCTATTTTTTTTCAATAGGAAAGAAGTCAAATGGAATTGGATAGTGCAGGAGAATGGTCCTTTTTCCATAAATTTAAACTCAATAATTTTCTACAAATTTTGAACGAACTTTTCTCTTGGCTTTTGATAGAGTTTTAACATGTGTACATTAACAAGAAAAGTAATTATTTCACAATCAATAGTCTTGATTCTTACTATTTAATTGTAAAAAATTGCTTCTATCTCATAAGGGCATAACCTTGTTTCGAATTTCCCTTGAAATTATTTAAATTTCGAATCAAAGAGAAGGGTTTTCTCACCTAGTTTGAAATTTTTTACCTTTATAAATATGTTGTTTCATTCTATCCTTCATTGCAAGATTATCCTTGTCCTTTGAATGACATCATATTTGATTTCATCTAACTTGTTGAGGTATTTTAATCTTTGTGTTTGGTCTTCAAAGAGATCTAGCCCCAATGTTTTTGTTGACCTATATGTCTCCACTTGGAATTCAATAGGAATTATACCTTATTTTCCATAGACAATTTCATAAGGAGTATGTCTAGTGGTATTTCTCCATGTGCCTTGATATGCCCAGAGTCCTTCTGGAAATATTTTTGCCCATTATTTTCAGTGTAGGTGTACAATCTTGGTCAATATCGCTTCAAAAACTTTATTTGTCAATTCCATTTTTCCATTGTCTTGTGGATGATATGGAATCCATTTATGATGTCTTATTTTTCACTACTCCATGATATTCTAAACAATATTAGATATGAATTGCACACCTTCTTCGGTTACAATTTCTCTTGGGACACCAAAATGAGTAATAATATCCTCAAAAATAAATGTAACAACTTTATTTCCAGTAGAAAAATTTAATGGCTTATCATATACTATTTAGTAACATAATCAGTGTATACAAGAATGTACCTATTTTTCTTGGATGTAGGATTAATTAGACCAACACTATCTAGAGCCCATTTCTCAAAAGGATATATTAGTACCTATGGTTGTAGAGGCATCTCATCTGATTGAATAGGTTTCCCCATCCTTTGACAAATGTCACATCTCTTGACATATTCCTTTGCATCCTTAAAAAGGGAAGACCAATAATATCTCAAAATAATGAATTTGTATGAAATTCATTTATCGGTAAAATTTCCTCCACAAGGTTCACTATGACATGCTTTAAGGATCTTCCATACCTGATTTTATTGAAAAAATATTCTAATGATTAAATTTACTCTTGTTCTATATCATTCTCCCTCTATCCAAGGATATAATGCACTAAATTTGATAGCTATTTGTCTTTGGTTGATATTTGATGAACCTTTCTTGTAACCAAATGATTAGCAATATCTGAAAACTAAGAAGATTTAGTAGATATTGCAAAAAATGTTCATCAAGAAAATTATCTTCTACAGGGATTATAATGTTATCATTTTGCATCTTGGAAAGGAAATCAACAATTGTGTTTTTCTTTCCCGGCCTATCCAAAATGGTAGTATTAAATTCATGTGGTAATAAAATCCATCAAGTGATTCTACTATAAGTTATTGGTTTATTCATAATATATCTAATAGGAAAACAATTAGTGTGAATACAAGTCTCATATATAGTACTATAATGTCTAAACTTATTGATAGCATGAATAATTTCTAACAAGTCCTTTTGAGTGACTGTGTAATTCAACTTTGTAGGAGCTAAATTATTGTTTGTATAATAAATTTCATAAGGAGTTAGATATTTTTGTCAAAGTACACTGCCTAAAGCTATGTTTGAAGCATCAGTAGAAATTTGAAATGAGAGAGACCAATTTGGCCCTCTTAGAATAGGTGATTTAGATATTTTCGATGTCAATGAATCACAAGCTAACTTATGCAAAATCCCAATGAAATTCACACTCTTTTGTGAGTAATTTAAAATGCCTCGAAGAAATTTTTGTGAAGTTTTATATAAACCTTCTATAACAACCTGTAAATCCCAAAAAATTCTTACATCATTTTGACATTTAGGTATAAAAATTTTGGAATTGAATTCAACCTTAGCTAAATCTACATTGATTCTAGAACCTAAAACATGATGCCCCAAAACAATTCCTTCATAAACATCATGAAACATTTTTCATTACTCAATGAAAGATTATATTTTCGACATCTAACAAGGTTTTTTTTAAAGCTTCCTCAAATATTTTTCCATAAATAGAGAACGATCCATATATACCTCTACACAATCATGGATAAAGTCAGAAACAATACCCAATACTTCCCTTTGAAATGTAGCAAGAGCATTACATAATCTAAAAGGAAGTCCTCTATAAGCAATTCATAATCATACATAGCCCAAGGACATGTGAATGGTGTATTATATTTGTCTTTTGGTGTTATCTAGTTTTGATTATAACAATTGAATCCATCAAGAAAATAAAAATATTGTATACCTACTAGTGTATCTAAAAACTTGATCAATGAAAGGTAAAGTAAAATGATCTTTCAAAGTTGCTTATTTAGTCCCCTGTAATATCTATAAACCTTCCACATTCCATTATTTTTGGGCACTATAATTAATGGTGAAACCCACGTGCTATATGAAATTGGATTGATAAACCTTACATTGAGTAATTTTTGTAATCATTCTTTAACAATTTCTATCAAATGAGTATTCATCCTTCTTTAAGGTTTCCTTTATAGACTTGGAATATATATGCAAGTGTTTGGATCGATTCCTTTCATGTATGTATATTCCCATGCAAATGCAAAGGAATTATTTTTCAACATATTAATTGATTTTATTTTATTTTAACTCTTCCAAGTGTTATTCATATTCAATGTTCTTACTAGAGTAATTGCTACAAAGGAATTGTGAGATTTCTCCATTGAATTTAACGATACCTTTGATTGTTGTGATAAAAAGTCTTCAATACTACATTTTTTTTGAAAAAATTGCTCTAATGTATCCACACAATAATTTTGTTTAAAATATTGAGAAAAATCACAATTATTCATAATATTCATTAATTGATTTTCTTCATCATTTTGTTTAATTATCATTGCTTATCAGATAGTGAAAAATGGTTGAATGACTTCGTATTCTTATTTTTCATCACCATTAATCCATTCTTCATTTCCTAATTAATTATTTATGTTGCCAGAAGATATATTGTAAGATTTCTCATTGAATTTCCATTAGAAATGATCATGTCACTAAATCTACAACTAATAAATGTATTGGGTGTGGCTAACCAAGGCTTACCTAGTGTAAGTGGATGACATCCAAGATTGGTTTTCAGTGTTAATATCATGAAATCTATCAGATATTCCAATGAATATTAGCATACAAGTACATATTCTAATATAACCTCTAGTTTGATAGTAGACCTATCGGCTAAATATAATATTGTAGGAGTATAATGAGAATTAGTTAATTGTTATTCGTCCATAGTGTTCTTCGTCATAAAATTTATTGTTACACCTAAATTGATTAATGTGTTTGGGATTTAAATAATATTGATGCGAACATTTACGATGGACTTCATACATCTAAATATTTTTCAATTGTAGTTTTTCCCATCATAAGTTATGTGATTTTTCCAATGATTTGAAGATATATATATTTTTTTGTAGCATATTTTCTAGTACACAAATCCTTTATTTTTTTCAAGAATTGGAGAATAATTTTCTTTCAAAAAGATTTTAATCCAAACCTTCTTTAACATGTCTAGTATGTCATAATTTGGCAAAAATAATTGTTTCTCTACACCTTTATATATTTGTAGTCTCCTCGGAATAGGAGGTTTTTGTAAGGTTATAGGGGTTTTTTCTACTAAAGGAGTAGTGGGAGTTGTTCTTATTACATCGTCACTTATATTCTCAATAATTTCTTCCTTCTAAGGAGTTTCCTGATGATGGATCCCTGTTGGGATTTGAAACATTGACAAAAACGGTTTTTATTGTGGGTTCTCTAATAACTATGTCAAAAGACATAAACCACAGATGTCTAAAATCTAGAATCATTTCCCTATATAGAGGGGATACATGGAGTGAAATCATTTTACTCGAAAAATTTAGAGTGAAGCTAGAAAGAAGAGTTGCAGACCTTCATTTTCTTAAAAACTGTCATGATAATAATCTCATTCGCTCATTTCTCTCAGTTAAGATCTTCTACTATCAACATTCAAGAAGTGCAAATGATGGATCCCTGTTGGGATTTGAAATGTTGATGAAATTTGGTTTTTACTGTGGGTTCTCCGATAACTAAGTCAAAAGATATAAACCACAAATGTCTAAAATCTAGAATCATTTCCCTATACAGAGGGCATACATGGATTGAAATCATTTTACTTGAAAAATTTAGAGTGAAGATAGCAAGAAGAGCTGCAGACATTCATTTTCTTAAAAACTGTCGTGACAATAATCTCATTCCCTCATTTCTCTCAGTTAAGCTCTTCTACTATCAACATTCAATAAGTCCTAATGATGGATCCCTGTTGGCATTTGAAATGTTGATGAAAAAGGGTTTTTACTGTGGGTTGTCTGGTAACTAAGTTAAAATATATAAATAAAAAATGTTTAAAATCCAGAAGCAATTCCTTATATGGAGGGGATACATAGAGTGAAATCATTTTACTCGAAAATTTTGGAGTGAAGATAGGAAGAAGAGCTGCAGAACTTCATTATCTTAAAAATTATCATGACAATAATCTCATTCCCTCATTTCTGTCAATTAAGCTCTTCTACTATCAACATTCAAGAAGTGATGAAGATGTATCCCTGTTAGGATTTGAAACATTGACAAAAAATGGTTTTTATTGTGAGTTCTCTGGTAACTAAATCAAAAGATATAAACTGCAGATGTCTAAAATCCAGAATCATTTCACCATACGGAGGAGATACATGGAGTGAAATCATTTTACTCGAAAACTTTAGAGTGAAGATAGCAAGAAAAGCTGTAGACCTTCATTTTCTTAGAAACTATCGTAATAATAATCTCATTCCCTCATTTCTCTCAGTTAAGCTCTTCTACTATCAACATTCAAGAAGTCTTGATGATGGATCCCTGTTGGGATTTGAAACGTTGATGAAAAATGGTTTTTACTATGGATTCTCTGGAAACTAAGTCAAAAGATATAAACCACAAATGTCTAAAATCCATAATCATTTCCCTATATGGAGGGGATGCATGGAGTTAAATCATTTTACTCAAAAAATTTAGAGTGAAGATAGCAAGAAGAGATGTAGACCGTAATTTTCTTAAAAACTATCATGACAATAATCTCATTCCCTCATTTCTCTTAGTTAAGCTCTTCTACTATCAACATTCAAGAGGTCCTGATGATGGATCCTTGTTGGGCTTTGAAACGTTGACAAAAAATCGTTTTTACTGTGGGTTCTCTGGTAACTAAGTCAAAATTAATAAACCACAGATGTCTAAAATCCAGAATCATTTCCCTATATGGAGGGGATACATACAGTCAAATCATTTTCCTCGAAACATTTGGAGTGAAGATAGCAAGAAGAGTTGCCAACCTTCATTTTCTTAAAAACTATCGTGACAATAATCTCATTCCCTCATTTCTCTCAGTTAAGCTCTTCTACTATCAACATTCAAGAAATCCTGATGATGGATCCCTGTTGGAAATTGAAATGTTGACGAAAAATGGTTTTTACTATGGGTTCTCTGGTAACTAAGTCAAAAGATATAAACCGTAGATGTTTAAAATCCAAAATCATTTCCCCATACGGAGGGGATAGATGGAGTGAAATCAATTTACTCTAAAACTTTAGAGTGAAGATGACAAGAAGAGCTGCAGACCTTCATTTTCTTAGAAACTGTCGTGACAATAATCTCATTCCCTCATTTCTCTTAGTTAATCTCTTCTACTATCAACATTCAAGAAGTCCTTATGATGGATCCCTTTTGGGATATGAAACATTGAACCAAAATTGTTTTTACTATGGGTTCTCTAGTGACTAAGTCAAAAGATATAAACCACAGATGTCTAAAATCTAGAATCATTTCCCTATATGGAGGGAATTCATGGATTGAAATCATTTTACTCAAAAAATTTAGAGTGGAGATAGCAAGCAGAGTTGCAGACCTTCATTTTCTTAAAATTTGTCATGACAATAATCTCATTCCCTAATTCCTCTCACTTGAGCTCTGTTACTATCAACATTCGAGAAGTCTTGATGATGGATCCCGGTTGGGATTTGAAACGTTGAGGAAAATTGGTTTTTACTGTGGGTTCTCCGGTAACGAAGTCAAAATATATAAACCACAAATGTCTAAAATCTAAAATCATTTCCCTATATGGGGGGATACATGGAGTGAAATCATTTTACTCAAAAAATTTAGAGTGAAGATAGCAAGAAGAGCTACAGACCTTCATTTTCTTAAAAAATTCCATGACAATAATCAAATTCTCTCATTTCTCTCTGTTAAGCTCTTCTACTATCAACATTCAAGAATTCCTAATGATGGATCCCTCTTGGGATTTGAAACGTTGATGAAAAATGGTTTTTACTGTGGATTCTCTAGTAACTAAGTCAAAACATATAAACCACAGATGCCTAAAATCCATAATCTTTTCCCTATATGGAGGGGATACAAGGAGTGAAATCATTTTACTTGAAAAATTTAGAGTGAAGATAGTAAGAAAAGTTGCAGACCTTCGTTTTCTTAAAAAAATGTCATGATGATAATCTTATTCCCTCATTTCTCTTAGTTAAGCTCTTCTACTATCAACATTCAAGAAGTCCTGATGATGGATCGTTGTTGGGATTCGAAACGTTGACGAAAAATGGATTTTACTGTGGGTTCTCTAGTAACTAAGTCAAAAGATATAAACCACAGATGTGTAAAATCCAAAATCATTTCCCTATATGGAGGGGATATATGGAGTGAAATCAATTTACTCGAAAAATTTAGAGTGAAGATAGCAAGAAGAGCTGCAGACATTCATTTTCTTAAAAACTGTGGTGACAATAATTAGATTGCCTCATTTCTCTCAGTTAAGCTCTTCTACTATCAACATTCAAGAAGTCTTGATCATGGATCCTTGTTGGGATTTGAAACATTGGCATAAAATGGCTTTTACTGTGGGTTCTCTGCTAACTAAGTCAAAATATATAAACTACAGATGTCTAAAATCCAGAATCATTTCCATATACAGAGGGGATACATGGAGCGAAATCATTTTACTAGAAAAAATTAGAGTGAAGATAGCAAGAAGAGCTATAGACCTTCATTTTCTTAAAAACTGTCGTGACAATAATCTCATTCCCTCATTTCTCTCAGTTAAGCTCTTCTACTATCAACATTCAAGAAGTCGTGATGATGGATCCCTGTTGGGATTTGAAACGTTGAAGAAAAATGGTTTTTACTGTGGATTCTTTGTTAACTAAGCCAAAAGATATAAACCATTGATGTCTAAAATATAGAATCATTTCCCTATACGGAGGGGATACATGGAGTGAAATCAATTTAGTGAAGATAGCAAGAAGAGCTCCAGACATTCATTTCCTTAAAAGTTGTTGTGACAATAATATCATTGCCTAATTTCTCTCAGTTAAGCTCTTCTACTATCAACATCCAAGAAGCCCTGATGATGGATCCTTATCAGGATTATAAAAGTTGACGAAAAATTATTTTTACTATGGGTTCTCTGGTAACTAAGTTAAAAGATATAAACCACAGATGTCTAAAATCCAGAATCATTTCCCTATACGGAGGGGATACATGGAGTGAAATCATTTTACTTGAAAAATTTGGAGTGAAGATAGCAAGAAGAGCTGCAGACCTTCATTTTCTTAAAAATTATCCTTACAATAATCTCATTCCCTCATTTCTCTCAGTTAAGCTCTTCTATTATCAACCTTTAAGAAGTCCTGATAATGGATCCCTATTGGGATTTGAAACATTGAATAAAAATGGTTTTTAGTGTGGATTTTTTGCTAACTAAGTCAAAAGATATAAACCACAGATGTCTAAAATCCAGAATCATTTCCTTTTACGGAGGCAATACATGGAGTGAAATCATTTTACTCAAAAAATTTAGAGTGAAGATAGCAAGAAGCGCTGCAGACATTCATTTTCTTAAAAATTGTTGTGTCAATTATCTCATTGCCTCATTTCTCTCAGTTAAACTCTTCTACTATAAACATTCAAGAATTCCTAATGATGGATCCCTGTCAGGATTTGAAACGTTGACAAAAAATGGTTTTTATTGTGGGTTCTCTGGTAACTAAGTCAAAAGATATAAACCACAAATGTCTAAAATCCAAAATCATTTCCCTGTACGGAGGGGATACATTGAGTGAAATCATTTTACTCGAAAAATTTAGAGTGAATATAGCAAGAAGATATGCAGACCTTCATTTTCTTAAAAATTATCATGACAATAATCTCATTCCCTCATTTCTCTTAGTTAAGCTCTTCTAGTATCAACATTCAAGAAGTCCTGATCATGGATCCCT
>APFE030197671.1:2270-20311 GCA_000404065.3 Pinus taeda | reverse complement strand
TTATATATCTTCATTGTTAGATTAAACTCTCCATCTTAGTGTTAAGGATGAATCACAGTGGATGTTGAGCAAAAATTATAAATGTGATTTTACCAAAAGAAATTTCTCATAGGAAAATAATTATTTATAATTAATATATAAAAATAGATAAATAAATGATGCTAAAATAATTTTTATTATTAATGTTTTTTTTAATCATTATGTGTCAACTTCATGTTAAATATTCAAATAATTACACATCTCTTTCATTTTTGTAGGTAGAAAAGTACTAATCAATGTGTTGTATATGTTTCTCGAAGGCAGTTCTTGGTTGCGAAAACACACCGAGAAACCAACTCGACCAGTGTTTAGGTTCAAGTTGGCCCTTGAACTAGAGGGGGCTCGCTCAAGTGTTACAAGACTTTTTTTAACACTTTTCAATGTCACTAGACAACAGCCTTTGAATCACAATAGCCAGACCTATTATTTGTTGTAGGTAGTTACTTATGAGTATCGAGTTTCTACTCATACATAAAGCCCTCTCTTGATGAAACTTGATCAAAGTGCCAATGTCTAATTCCGACAGAAAACATAGCTTAAAAAGTTTGGTGGAGGAAAATAAGAGGAATCAGATAATTAAGTAATCATATTGAATACTTAATCAATCAAATATGTAGATGCATGTAGAAGACTTTTAAAAACAAACAAATATACATTCAAGAGATGACAGAAGGTGATAATAAAAGACGCAGAGGATCTTATTTCAAACAAAATGTTCAATAATATAATCTCTCTAATGATAATAAGTTTGCAGTGGGTTGGAAGGGAGGTCGATTCTCTAACCTACCCTTGCCCTAGCTCCTATGTTAACCTGAACATATGCAAAAATAAAGTATGAAAGCACTAGAAAAACATATAGAGGAAAAACAATTTTTTTCATGAAATAGAACTAGAATACTTTAATTAATTACTGTAATAAAAGTATTTACAAAAACGGCAGGGTTCTGGTATCAAAAGTTAACCTTTGTTTATTACAAATGATGGAATATATAGAATAAAATTTTTCTAAACTGTTACAATATTTATGGAATAAAATCCTAAAAAATATACTAAAAATTTAAAAACAAATCTCTAGATAGACTTCTAGAAACTTGGAACTGTTTGTAAGTATTGTGCTTTGATATCTGGAAACTAGTTGAATGAGTATTGAATCTCCTCCTTTGAATCTTGAACTGCTAATTTTTCCTTCGCCAAAAATAGTGAATGAAATCTCATGTTAATCCCTTCAAAATTGGAGTTGTTATCTGTATTCCATTTGACTTTGATTTTCTGCGACTTTTCTAACGTGCGCACAAGTTCTCTCCTTCAAATTTACATCATTATGTGTTTTATTCGATTTGAAAATAAGAATGTTCTTATGATAATTAATAGAAAAACAAACTACTACTCTAAGAAAGGGTACATAATGTGCCTCTGTCGTCTTCAAATTAAAGAAGTTTGACTATAGTTTTCACAAGAGGTGAACGACTATATTGAATTTTAAAATTTGCAAATTGAAGACCTTGTGTTGTATTGTTGTTGATTATACACTACAACATTTATGCATGGGATATTCACAAATCCTTGTTCCATCTTGAAACTAATCACCCATAATTATTATCAAGGGAAATGAAATGATCTGCATCATGACTTGTTGTACAATGACCACCAAATTCTACTACGTTATTGTCCAATGCAACTTTACATTTTCCATCCCTATGCAGCAAATCTTGTGCCCAAAAGAAGTATTCTCGACATGAAGGATGAAAACAAACATTGATTCCCCTCTTTCAAAATACAATCAAATTAAATAAGATGTCAATCATTCCTTTAATAGAAAATTGTATCATAGTCAAAATGTTCATGGGTTATCACAATGCTATAGAGTATCAAGTTGAATGGACAATGATTTGTTCTTACCAACTGTAAAATTCATGTTAAAGGAGAATCCTTAAACATCTTTTCTATTTTCCAACTCCCTCTTCAATTCCCTCAAAAATGCCAAATTAGGGGTGAAATAATGACTTGATCTTTCTGTAGAATACTCCAACCTTGCAAATAAGAATCTTGAATTTTGACAAAGCGTTGCATTTATCAGTCTTACAAAGGAGTGATTTTGCTAGAATGTGAGGGTTCTATAATGAAGTATTATCTGCATCAAAATTCAAAGACAAAATATTTGAAATAATATTGTTTTCTCCACCATCTCAATCAGTCATAACTTCTAGAAATATATATCTTCACGAGTGAGTATGCAAGTTCTGCCTCGAACGTTTGCAAGAAGGAAGGTAGGATAGACAACATATTCAAAATGGTACAACTCTCCTCCACGGAAACAATTAAGGCACAAACAATTTACTCCATTTTTTACTTTTTGATAGTAGCATATCTCCCATGCACGAGTATTGTTATAACGCCTTGTGCTTAATGAAATTAAACCAAGAAAAGTATTAGTTTCCACCTTTTCATCAGTTCCTTGAGTAAAGTGAATGACCTTACTGTCTTCAATATAGATTCCTGTAATAAAACCATGATAGTGAAATAGCCACCCGTTGCATTGTCTAGCAAAATTAGTCTCTATGTTGTCATGTTGGACCCATGAGCAGATTTGCAAAGGGGTAGATAGCTGTAAGCGGTTTTTACTCGTGGTGTCCCACAATTCACAAAAGTATGCCACGTATTAATGACTATTGTGGACCCGCTTCGCTGTTAAATGTCAGAAAGCACGAGTTTCGCAATTGAATCATGGTGGTATTTTGAAGAGCCAATGTCATCTGTTGAAAACTGATAGCATTTTAATTATTTTGAAACCCTAGTTCATATCTGCTAAAGGTGCTCTGTACTGGAGGGTCTTTCACTTCAATAGAGTATTGCCCATTGAATGGTTGAGCCATAGATTTCTTCCTATTAAGAATAAGAACTTCTTCAACTTCCTCTATGCAATAGTGCCCAAGCGTGTTCTTCACATAAAGTAGCTAATAGAATTGAAAGATTTAAATCGATTCCTTTCCAGCTTTAAGTAAAAATCATGCTTCCGCTGAAATTATAAGGAACCTAGCCGTAAACAATACACTTGGTGATTATGATTAGCGTTGTCCACCTCTGCATATTTGAAGAATTATTAATTTAACATTTGTGTACCCCTTTGATTTATCCACATCATGTATTGTCTGAAGCACATCATATGATCAATCAACTTCTCCTTTAGCAGATTCGGAATTCGCTTAATAATGAAACATGCAGGTGCCTGTGTGTTCTTTAATTAGTGTTGGTTTAAAGCATTTTTAAACAATTAACTTGTATATACTTTGGTGCTTTTATATTTTAAAATCATCCTACATTTGTAACATAAATACCTCCATTCATCTTTATATATTAGCAATTACACCAACATGACCGATACATTATACACCATTATAAACTCCTCACGGATCTTCACATGATTTGGCACTTTTGTTGAATGCTAAGATTGGCTTGCGACTTGACTGTCTGCAAACTGAGAGGGTGTAAAATGAACGGGGCAAGTTTTGGTGGCAGGTAGGTAATGGGACGCCTTCATTGGCATTATCACATGATTTGTGGTAGTCATAATTTTTCTTCTCATCAAAGCTTCTATTATTCATAATATTTTCAAGTCTAACCTGACCAAACCACTAGTGGAGGGTGTGGAAAGGGGAGAAGACAAAATAGAAGCCCTTGCAGGATCTAAGCCGGAAAATACCTAATTTTTGAATGAAATTATATTTGGTAAAATGTTGGGCAAATGATAAACTATAACAGAACTCTTACGAGGAGGGATTCATAATAGAATGGTTGGATTGGAAATTACATCAATCACTCGATGACCGTTAAATGGAACCCGTTGGTATTCATTAAGTTAACTACCATAAAATATCCCACATCGATTTAGCAAAGGTTCCATTGGTATTTATATGCACCAAGCCCTTCATTCTATTCTGACGTGTAGTGCACATATATACTTCCATGCTCTCTTGGTTGAGCTCTTGATATGTCGGCCTTCGACTTGGCTTGTGATTTTGATGAGTTTGTAGATTTCGAAGGCATATGTAACATGAGTTTTCCTTAGAGATGGGTTATGAACCCAATAATTTTACACAAAATTAATATATATATTTATTATTTTATTGTGAATTAATATATATATTATTATATATATTATTGTGAATTAATATTATATATATATATATATATATATATATATTATATATTATTGTGAGCTTGGTAGGATTCTTTTTTTGTTTTTTATATTTATCATTCACCCAGGGGAGGGTAACACAATATTTTAAACCAAGACTTTTGGTTCGGTGGAGACTTTCATTGTCACAGCCGTGCCACTTGAGCTACCCCAGGAAGACCACAAAATTAATATATTAAATAAAATATATTTAAAAAATAAATAAATAAATTATTTTCTTATAAAATTAAATGTATTTAAAACTTAAACTCAATATTAAAATAGCCCAAGAAGTAGTATATGCACCTTTATGCCTCAGGATTATGCCAGGGAACAAACTGATAGATTTAAAAAAAAATTGTAACTTTTAAATGTGTCAGAAAAAGTTACGACATCAACTCCAAGTGGGACTGCTTCCCCTTGTGGGACATAGAGAACCTAGTAGACCATCTGCCTTGAATATATTGGGGATGGATTCAATTCATAAACCTGTAATTTGAAAATATGAAACCATACTACCTGCACTAATCTAGAGACTATTTCACACTGAAAAATGAAAACTGCAAATTATTGAAGTGAAACAACAGGCACTGCGAATGGAAAGAAGCACAACACCGCCTAATTCATTAGGTTGTGGAGTCAATCAGTCAATCAATAATAAATTCACTCCTTTCATCTCCTGCAAGTCATTACACTCAGCCAAACCAAACTTCATACTGCAAACTTGAAACACAAATTGAAATACTTGCTCATCTACTACATTAATCCATAAACTGCAAACTCACTAATCTACTGCACACACTCCGGCTTTACTAAACTAAAACTTTACACTGTTAAGTGTAGTCAAACTTCCAGTGTAACCATTTGAGAAGTGGATTAACTGACAGATCACCTTGTATGAAGTTGAAAACTTGAAAAATATTTACAATGTGAAACATAAACTACATAGTCCACTGATGCTTACCATTGAACTTAGAAAGTTGCATCCTCTGTTGATAGCATATTCAAAATGGTATAATTTTCCTCCTTCAAGGAAACAATTAAGGCACGAACAAATTACTCCATTTTTTTCTTTTCATAATAGCATATCTCCCATGCACGAGTACTTCTAGAAAGCCTTGTGCTTAATGAGCTTAAACCCAGAAAAGTGCTAGTTTCCACCTTTTCATCACTTCCTCGAGTAAAGTGAATAGCCTTATTTTATTCAATACAGATTCCTGTAATAAAACCATGATAGAGAAACAACCACTAGTTGCCATGTATCGCAAAATTAGTCTCTATGTTATCGTGTTGGACCCATTAGCAGATTTGTGGGGGGTGAGGGAAGGGTGGTTACATAGTTGTAAGTGGTTTTTTACTCGGGGGTATCGCAATTCGCAGATGTATGTTGTCAAAGAGAGCAGGGACGCAAACACAGAAACACTTAGAACTTCTGAACGCTTGCTTCATTCACTGATTAAACAGGTATTTATAGATGATGGAGAAGGTTCTGGAGATTAATTGGGTTAATGGCTTCTTCAGGAAGCTTTGTCATTTTGTCATCAATTTCTAGAACCTACATTCAAAGCTTCTATTGAATTCTAGATGGTGGGTAGTTGGAATTAGCTACTTCCAACACTCCCCGTTAATTCCAACTATATAACAAATATACTATAGCACACTATACTCTTAATCATGACAACCTAAACTTTAACTTTCCTGCTGGTCTAAGTCTCAGCCAGGCTTACAATAAAACATTTCCTTTTTTTCTTCTTGCGAAAAGGTCAATGCTTGTTCATTTGTTTCACCCCTGGTTTGATAAACAACTCTGAAACTCCCCCATCTGCTGCAGAGAATTCTGCATCATTTTCTCTGCTTAAACCTCCATACTGTACTGGCACATACTCTAGTGAAATGTACTTGGACAAGGTCTCTGTCACTCTGGCAGGACGAACAACAACAAACTCTGGATAATTGTCTTGAAGAATTGTCAATGCCTTTTTGGTAACTTGTCGCAAACCCCACTTTGCAGGACCAGGCGTGTTCTTAAGATCGGTAATTTGAACCATGAAAGTTATGCCTCCAGGGTTGAAGCTCATCTTATGTATCTCCTTTTCTAATAATTGAATCCTCCACTGCAAAAAGTAGTCACCAGCATCATTCAATGTCTTCAGGTAGAGCTCCTTATTCTGGAACGCCCCGTAATTATTGTAACATACTGGATGTCCTTCCTTGTCATAATCATGCATGTAAGCCACATTATTCCACTCAGCATCAAAGTCCTCTTCCAAAATATTGTCAGCTCCAAAAAGTTTCCTCGAGAGAATTGTGTTTTTCAGCATAGTAAAGGCTTCAGAAACCTTGAAGTCTCTTGCTCGGAGAAACTTCAACAGAATCATGTCAGTACATTCATCACCCATGGCGTGAAGAAGAGGAACTCCCCATAGGAAAACGTTTTCTACATGTTGAATTACAACCTCCTCAGTTCCCGTGGTAACAGTGACCTCAATTGGAGCTTTAGCATCAACTGGTGCAGGGGCAGATGTTGTTTCTTCTTCCTTTACGGTATCAGTATCAACAACAGGAGCCTCAGTGGAAGAGGCTGAGACAATCATCACTTCAGTTACAGTTTCCTTAGGCTTCAGAACATCCCCTTGAGCTGGAACCTCAACATGAGTGATTTCTTGAACAACATGATCCTCAACAACATGACATTGTTTGTCCAAGAACTCAAAAATACTGCTAATCCCAAATGGGTTCCTGAGAAAATGATCATCGAAAGGATCATTGTCAAAAGAATCTAAAAACATAGACATATCAGCTATCTCACACAAGGCGCACACCACAGGAGCACGTTCAATGCTGTTTTAATTCAACTCACCGCCTTTTTTCAGGACACTAGCATTCACAGAAGCGTTGTCCTTACCTAATTTATGAGTATCAGTAAAACATTTCCAGAGAACTTCAAGACTGATTGTGACACTCAATCAACTATGGATCTACTGTGACTAGATTAGGGAAAAGGGCTTCACCCCCAATAGATATGAAGCCACAAACACACAACCACAATTAAAAAAATAGGGACAAGTCACCCGTAATTGGACAGTGGTTCTAACCACAAATCTGAACACAAAAGCTTTTCTTTTCACACATAGTCCTTCAATAACAATAGTTGTTCACGGCATCTACGGCCCTCGATGCCCCTGTACACTCTTCCTCGGCTCGCCTTGGCCCTCCAGGCTCCACCCTAGGGTCTTTCAACACTCACATACACAGACAGCAAATCCACACTTAGCCCACTAGCAATGCAGCGTCCTCCAAACACTTGTCGAGGAGCACCTTCTACACAACAAAACAAGCAGCTTCTACACAACAAACAAGCAGCTTCACCTTCAGTCATCAATGTGTAACCTGACTTCAGTTCATCACAGGAAACACACAACACTGAAATAGACTTTGTAACAGACTTTCCACTGTCAGCTTTCATCGAGTTCGTGGCTTTGAATAGATATGCCTACTGATATGCAAAGATTTATTTGAAAGCCTCCAGAAAACACACTCTCAGGTGGTAGCTGCAACAACAGGACAAACACACTCCCATGTGGCACACAATCCACCACTATTCACAGTTCCCAACTTGATGAGCACACAACTCCACCACACGCAACTACACGCACAACCACAGATACAGGTGCTGACACAACCACAAACACAGAATCAAGCACCAATACAGATGCAACCACAAGCACACACACAGAACTTACTCAAACTTCTTTGGCACGCTCACCACTAGCACGTCGTTCTCCAAGCTCACAACACAACACAGCAACACCGCAAAGCCTCACAGATCTTGGCTAACACTCAACTCTCACACAACAATTCCTTCACGCTGCCTCATGCTCCTTGCGTGATCGTTCAGCAAGAGCACAACACAAGCATAACCATAGGAAAATCCCCCAGCCACTAGGGAAGCAACCGGCCACACCAATATTCCCCTCGGAAAACAGCGCTGCTCAGAAATTCCACAGGTTTGAAGCTCTTTTGTTAATCACAACCGACTCATTTTTCCACTTTCCTGACCGCCTGACACCACGGTCATTAGCCAACTCTCTCACACTCAGTTCTGTGCACAACAGGACAGCAACACTCCCTCGCTCTGTTCTACCCATAGCAGGACAACAACACTTCTAGAAAGCGCTCAAGGCAACTCATCGCTCTCTAAACTCAAACACGTCGCACAACAACTGGCCTCACGCATCTAATACCACGCGGCCTCTCCTCACAGTGAGTTGTGTCTCCTCAAGCTCACCTAAGCTCTGATACCATGTCAAAGAGAATAGGGACAAAAAGACTTAAAACTTCTGAACACTTGCTTCATTCACTGATTAAACAAGTATTTATACAGGACGGAGAAGGTTCTGGAGATTAATTGGGTCAGTGGCTTCTTCAGGAAGCTTTGTCATTTTGTCAACAATTTCTAGAATCTGCATTCAAAGCTTCTGTTGAATTCTAGATGGTGGGTAGTTGGAATTAGCTCCTTCCAACATATGCCACATATAGCACGGTGGTTTTGGGAAAAATACTATTGTGGACCCCCTCTCCTTGTTAAATGTCAAAAATCATGGGGATTGTGCAATTAAATCAGGACAGTTGATTTTAAAGAGCCAATGTCATCTGTTGAAAATTGTTAGCGTTTTAATTATTTTGAAGCCCTGGTTCATATCTCCTCCTAAAGGTGCTATGTACTAGAGGATCTTTCACTTCAAGTGAATATTTCCCATCAAATGGTTGAGCCACAAATTTCTTCCTACTTCATAACATTAAAAACCAGAACTTCTTCAACTTCCTTTGTGCAATAGGGCCAAGCGTTTTCTTCACATAAAGTAGATAATAGAATTGAAATATTTAAATCGATTCCTTTCCATCTCCAAGTAAAAAACATGCTTCCACCGAAATTATAAGGAACCTGGAAGTAAGCAATACACTTGGTGATTATGATTACTAGCACTATCCACCTCTCTGTATTTGAAAATTTATTCGACATTTGTGCACCCCTTTGATTTATCCACATTATATATTGTTTCAACATTTGAAGCACATCATCTCATCAGTGAACTTCTCCTTTGGCAGGATTTGAAATTCGCTTAATAATGGCACTTGCGGGTGACTCTGTGTTCTTTAATTAGTGCTGATGTAAAGTGTTTTTAAATACTTAACTGTATATACTTTGGCACTTTTATATTTTACTTTCCATTATGGGAAATCATCCTACATTTGTCACATAAAAACCTACATTCATATTTATATATTGGCAATTACACAAGCATGACCAACACGTTTTACACCATTATACACTCCTCATGGCCCTTCGCATGATTTGGCACTTTTGTTGAATGCTAAGATTGTCTTGGGACTTGACTGTCTGCAAATTGAGAGGGTGTAAAATGAACGGGCCAAGTTTCGGTGGTACACGGGTAACATGAACGCCTTGGCATTATTATATGATTTGTGGTAGCCATAGTTTCACTTCTCACCAATGCTTCTGTTATTCATAATATTTTCAAGCCCGACTTGGCCATACTGCCAGTGGAGAGTGCGAAACGGGGAGAAGACAAAAGAGAATCCCTTGCAGGATCTAAGGTAGAAAACACCTAATTTTTAAATGAAATTCTACTGGATTTTATAATTTGGTAAAAAGTCGGGAAAATGATCAACTATAACAGAACTCTTACGAAGAGGGATTCATAATAGGATGGATTGGAAATTACATCAATCGCTTGATGACCACTAAATGGGACCCATTGGTATTCATTAATTTGCCTACAATAAAATATCCCACATCAATCTAGCAAAGGGTTCATCGATGTATGCACCAAGCCCTCCATTCTATTCTGATGTGTACTGCACATATATGCTTCCATGCTCCCATGGCTAAGCACTTGATAGGTTAGGCTTTGACTTGGCTAATGAGTTTGTAGACTTCGAAGACATATGTAACATGAGTCTCTCTTAGTGATGGGTTATGTATCCATTAATTTTACACAAATTAATATTTTAAATAATAATATATAGTATATATTAAATATTTATATATACTATATAATATATTAATATTTATATTTATTATCTCTATATTCAAATGTTATATTAAATATTCAAAGTAGTATCCGCAACTTTTGCTTTTGGAACAAACTCACAGAATTTAAAAAAATTACACTTTTAAAAGGGTTAGTTAAAAAGTTATCAAACAACAATATTAAAAGTGTTTGGTTTCTTTATTATTATTATTTCATTCTATATATTTATATATATTATTATATATATGATAAGGTGGTATTTAAATATTTTATTTATAGTCCACATTGATTTTTAATTAATATTTTTTTAGCAGATTCAAATTTATGTTGAATAAAATTACACATCTTGTTCGTATTTAAATTTTGTAATATTTTATCATTAAAATATTTCTTATTATATATATACATATATAGAGAAACCACTTAATACAAAGAATATATATATATATATATATTTCATGTTTTGTTTAACTTTTTTTGACCAAAAAAAAAATCATTTTCGACACTCGCATAGCCCAACAAAAGAAATTGGTTCCGACATTAAGAACACCTCCGCACTATAAGAAAATAGATACATGAGTAATGAGTTACAACTAAAATGTAAGTATAAACAATAACATATTTCAATTTGTGAAGGTTTAAGTATAGATTCCACTTCGAACTCCCCAAATCAATACCGGTGCTCCTTGAACCATCTTGCATGTATCTTTCCTTAACATTGTTTTTACACTTGCATCATCCATATTTCTTACAGAAATCAAATTTCTGACCAATGCAGGAATATGCAGAACACCCTGAGGTGTTATGATCCTTCCACCTTGCAAATTTAGCTTGAATTTTACACATTCGATGATTCTAGCCTTCCTATCATCCCCTAAGAATACATCACCACCATCATAATTCTCATACTCCCAGAATCACTCTCGATGTGGAGTGAAGTGAAAGGATGCACCTCAGTCAATCAACCATGCCTGATGATCTATATGTGTACTTGAAGAAGAAGTCAAGTACACACCTCCACATTCATGTGAGGTGGTTTTGGCCTCTAGAGAAGGAGCATAATCAGATCCCTTTTCTTTCTCAAGAGATTTAGATCTACAATCCTTTTTGAAGTGCTATTCCTTTCTGTATTTCCAGTACAACTTTACAGCTTTTCCTGGAGATTTAGATCTCCCACTTGAGGACTTATTTTTATTTCTGTTATGGGACCATCCTTTTACAGACAAGGCATCTCCATTATAACTGTTGATATTTGTCCATCTCATATCCTTCGACAGCAAGGATGAGACTATTTCATCAAACTTCAAGGTAGTTATATTGCTACATATTGCAACAACAAAGCTATCTCATGAATCTCGTAGAGAACATAGAAAATTGATGCACTTATCTTCATCTAGAATTTTAATATCAATAGATAACAACTGGCTTACCACAGTATTAAAGGCATTCAAATGCTTTCTCACCAAGTCTCCATCCTTCATCCTCAGGTTGTACAGCTTTTTCCGTAGGAATAGTTTGTTCACTAGAAACTTGTATTGGTACAAAGTTCATGACTTGTCCCACAAAGCCTTTGCCCTAGCTTCCCCTGATACACTCAACAATACTAAATCTAAGATACAGAGCTATATTGTGCTCTTTACTCTCTGATCCAAATTCACCTAGTCTTCAGCTAACATTTTCATTGGTTTAATACATGGATTTACAACAACCCATTGATCTTTATCCACTAGTAGATCTTCCATCTAGATTTTCCACAACTCAAAACTATGACCATTAAATTTATTGATCTATATCTTTCCACTGCTTGCCATCTTCTTTCACCGCAAGAATCAATCTCACAGATCACCCATTGAACAGGGTTTACCACAGGCCAGAGAAAAACCCTTTAGAAACAAAGGTGTCCCCTTCAAGTCGAAACAACTCTGATACCAAATGTAGGTTTTAACACTGTACATAAATTGCTTGCAACCGAATTCTTAAAAACGAAACATATACAATGGTGAGAAACACAAAACAAATACACAGAGATTTTTCCCCTCAATCCAAAAACCAAGACTACTAGATTGATTTTTCATTATGTTCCTCTCAATGTTACGATACATCTATATACATGACGAAGCATTTATAAACCTCAATCCATTAGCCCTAGATTATAACAGAATCATAGTTCCCTTGACCAGATCTACACAATACCATTGGCAGAAAACCATCATGCCCAACACCATGTGCAAAACATATGAACGAAACCATTGGTAGGTCCGCCCACCTAATATAGGGTCCAAAAAAAAATTCCTAGTGTGTTGCCTCAAACCCTGTGAAACCTCCCAACAGGGAGGGTTGTGCCCAACGCAATGAACACGGGTGACTTTCACCCCCTATGATCCCCCCGTTGTTGACTAATCATGGAAAGAATATAGCATACACCCAACAAAACTAATTTTTGAAAATATGTTGTCATTGATCTCAACACATGACAAGGGTATCAAAGAGGGACTCAAGAGATTAAATTCCAAGCACAAGAAGAAGATTCAACGAGCAGTATGGATTAGGATGATGAGAAGACTTTGGTGCCAGTTTTGGAGAAGTAATTCATCTCAAATACAGACGAAACCCAACTTGATGAAAAGAGCTCAAAAAAATATTTCCACTGATATGTAAAAGTCTCAAAATGGCCTCCTAGTTTGAAAGATAGAGCCAGTCAAAATTGCAGTACTCCTAAAGTCAAATAGTGGAGTTAGAAGAGGTTGGGAACCATTTTTGGCATCACATCCAAACTCGGCAGTAATGGTGGAAGAGTGCAAAAAGATGGACAAGGCTGACTTACAGTGATAACAAAGCAACGGGAAGGTTTCGTATTGGCCATAGGCAAGGACCACACTACAGCTTGGCCCGACGGACATACCCCAATGAATTTGATATTACGCTCAAAAAAATGAGCACAATGATGACACCATATTATACTATATCGGAAGTATAAGCCAATAGTACTTTTATTGTGCATGCAAAGGAAGTGTTGGAAAACATCCGTTGGTTACAACATTCCACCTTGGCTGCAACATTTTCTTGGTGCCTAAGATATATGAAGGCCATATACATCTGAGGATTCTTAATCTCTACTATGAAATGTATGCAATCTCTCCCTTTGTTTCTTCATTGAATTGTTGGTTAAATACATCAATTAAATTGGCTCATTAAACTAAAAAATCATTAATTTACACTTTATCAATGTTACATCTCCAAAACTTACATTTTGGTTGTCTCTTTGGTTTTCTTGTAGAAAACTTTTGGCACACCATTAGTTAGTCTCAGTCTCATTCTCATAATTATTCATTTATTTCTAGATTAGTAATAGTAATTGGATGTTGGTTTAAAATCAAAATTATATATGTTTTAATGATGGGTCAAATTGATACAGAGGAGATCACTGAAATTATTTATTGATGTTCCAGAAAGTTATTATACTTTTTTGTTGATAGATAATGATAAGAAATTGGAACAATTCCTCTTAATAAAATTGAAGAAGATATTATTGTTGATTACCATAACTTATAATAAAAGGAATAGTTTATATATATATATAAATAGCATGAAGCATTCTTTGTTTAGATATTTAAATTGGAGTTAATTTTATTATTTAATACAATTTCTCTTAATTGTTTAAAAATTCCTAATTGTGAGAAACATGAATATTTGGATACCATAATTCATAGCAAACACATCCCATATATATCTAGTATTTTCTTTCGATGAAAAGTCCATTAAACCCAACATTTACAATTTCATGACAATTATGAGTTAAAATATATGTACATCATAGTTAACATGCATCATTACTTATACCTTTGAATAATGGGAGTTGGAATGCTTGAATCTTTGGGCACAAAGTAGTCCCAACTTAATTGTTCCCAAACAAGTGTGAGAAGAATCAAGTCCATTGGGAGAAGAATCAAGTCCATTGAACATTGTTTTGAGTAATCATAGAAAAAAAAATTATATAACCAAAAAAAAAAAATTATAACCTTAAAGTTTATTCTAAACAAAAGTGTTTTTATATAATTTTAATAACAAAATTTGAATTTATAATTTTGAAAAGGATCCATACTAGTGAAGTAGGTCAATTATAATTCCCTCACTTATAGATGAGTTACAAATCAATTGAGAGGAGCCAAGAAAGAGTGGAACACTTCAATCTGTTTGCAACATAAATATCTGACTTATTAAAATATCTGACTTATTATTATCAAACGGAACAAATTAAGAATTGAATCACCCATAAGAATTGTATAAATTTATGATGTTGGAACATTTACATTGAATATGTTCGTGGTTAACAACTCATTAATCTCGGGTTATTGGAAAATGTTTCCACTGTATGTTACTATTTATATCGCTTGGAAATAATGGAGAAAACCATTGTTTGGTTGTTTTGATTGTGTATTTTTTTAATATTTAGATTTTATTTTTTAAAAGTTTGTTCCCCAATTTTAATTTGGCTTGGAAATAATGGAGAAACCATTGTTTGGTTGTTTTGATTGTGTATTTTTTTAATATTTAGATTTTATTTTTTAATAGTTTGTTTTTCAATTTTAATTTGGTATCAAAATCTATATGAGCCTGGATAAGATAGGAATTTCAAATCTGAATCACCCATTAAATTTGATGGTTAACTCTAACACTTTTTTCTAATCATTTTAACCCAAAAAAAATTTGATAAGTATGAAAAAATTCTCACTATATTTGATGTACAAATAACCTCATCCTGAGCAATTTGCCTGTGAAATTCTATCCATGGCCCTCGGGCCGCCCTTACCAGGCCAAAGAAATAGAAAGCATATGTATCTGTTTTGAGATGTATTCGTAATGTCTTTTTATTTGAGTTTTTTGTCCATAAAATAAACCTGCAGTGTGGACAACTCGAGCTACGGGGCCAAGGAAATAGAAAGCATATGTATCTGTTTTGAGATGTATTCTTAATGTGTTTTTATTTGAATTTGAGTTTGTTGTCCATGAAACGTAGTGTGCTTTTATTTGAGTTTGTTGTCCATAAAATAAACCTGCAGTGTGGACAACTACGAATGCTCATGAGGAGAGCCAATATGGCTGTAGTTGTTGCTTTCCATGGTGAAGTTATCAGGCAGGTACTGAATCTGCTGTGTTTTTAACAGTTGTTGGGAGAAGCACATAAGCGCACCAGTCTGTCCAGAGGAGTCTTCATGCAAAGGAGGTTGTGGTGTGTTGAAGACCCATTTTCAGCTGTAACCTTAGGTGGAGAGTTGTGCGCATAAGGAGGGCTTGGCATACATCTCTCTGGAGACGCTGGCAGTGGTGTCATGGATGATTATTCCTGAAGTGTTGGAAGACGTATGTGGAAGAGGCGAATCAGCGTTGTTGAGTTCGTGCGGTCGTGGATGTGTGGTAACCTGTGTGTAGAAAAAAAAAATAAACTTCGACGGTCTGAAGGTGAATACCTCATTGGATATAAAAGAGAAATTACAAGGTATTATGATATTTTAATGGTAGTGCTTTAATATTCGATGCGGTATTCTTTACAAGGTATTACGATATTTTAATGGCAGTGCTTTATTCGATGTGGTAACCAATTAAGCATACAATCTCTTTAATGGCCATGTTAAAGAATAAGTGATTCGTAATGTCGTTGCCTACTAATGGATTTATGGTAAGCATTTTGGATTATCGAAGATAATTTTACTGAGTTTAGAAAATTCAAAGTGCAGTGATTTTGTTAGAGTTGGTTAATTTAGCAAATTACACATGTGAATGTCGAAATTTAAGATAATTATTGAACAATCATGTTGAAGATGTCAATGATAATGTTGTGGGTGATATGCATAATTTATGAGAAACAATAACAATCAAAGGATGATGGACAACCAATTGAAAGTTTGTGAGTTTGTGGAATATTTGTCACATTCATGTATTAATAAGCAAGTTTATGATGTTTTGTGGTGGTTATTCAAAATTTTGTTGAGATTTTCTGTTTGAAGTAAGATAGGCAAAAATCTCTATAGGTGACAACAATAGAAATTTTGTTGCTAGATTAACTCTAGTTTGTTGGGAGGGAGTTAATGCATCCTAAATTTGAGTTGAGAGGATTTATGAGGCAGTTAGATCCACTTTGCTATATAACAGGC
This sequence comes from Pinus taeda, assembly GCA_000404065.3. Taxonomy (NCBI): domain Eukaryota; kingdom Viridiplantae; phylum Streptophyta; class Pinopsida; order Pinales; family Pinaceae; genus Pinus; species Pinus taeda. The sequence continues at coordinate 3,890 of APFE030197671.1, read as the reverse complement.
AATCATTCGGATTGTTTGCTATGAGGGTGAGAGTTTTGTGAGGTTTTCATTTTGTAATCTCCTGTTTGATTAATAAATTGCCGATGCCTATGTTGTGTGGACGTAGCCGAGATTGGTTGGGTGAACCACGTTAAATCCTGTGTCTTTATGTGCTTGATTTATCTGCTGAGTATTTTGTTTAATTGCTATGCATCTGATCTCCAACAATTGGTGTCAGAGCAAGTTGGAGATGCTAGTGCAGAGAGGATTCTTTGCATGCGTGGATGATTAAACACTGGCTGTTGCCTGGATCGTTCGCTGGTAGTGTGCGTGGAGGTAGTCGACTGCTGCGTGGCCATGTTGGACTGTTGTCCAACCTGCGCAGAGATTAAGTTCATTACATATCGATTGTGTGTAGTAGGAGTATGTTGATACTTGAATCTACGTGGCGTAGCTGGAGCGAGTGCGTGGAAGTATTACATCTGCGTAGAGACTCCAGAACCGGTGGTATTATATTGTGAGGAGACGTGCTGGAGGGTGCATTTGATTGGAAGTGCTCTGGTGCTGGTACGTTAGAACGCCGATCTGTTGCTGGTGCGTTAGAGAACCGATCCGGTGCTGGTGAGTGGATTGCTGGCAGATTTTCTGCGTGAAGAGCTGGTGCGTATTGATTGTTTTTCCTGCTGACAATAAAACATATACACACTTACTCTGGCCAACCATTTCCTGCGTATTGATTGGTTTTGAACTATTGGCCAACCATTTCATCGTTGCGTATGAAAGATTAGTGTGCGTGCTAGTGCTGTTGGTACGTATGGTTGCGTGTGATAACTGTTAAATGTGTTGCAAATACATTTGTTCCAAATATAAAGCAACACCTGTTCCACATCTCCATGCCACCATAAACATGATGCCATCGTTGAATTAAAGGATGGATGCCGTGAAATATGTGACTTGTTTTATATTTCCCCATATCATATACGGTTAACCTATCAATGCCTTTAACCATGTGTGAAGGCCACGTTCACATCTTATTGTTATTAAAAAAGGTTTCCATTATTTATTGAAAGGGATGTATCACTTTTGAGAAAAGTTCGATATATGTCCATAACGAGGGACCCATATTACTTGATGTTGATAACTCAATTCCAATGCACTTATGGGAAGTTTGATACTCAATTTTTTTTGCAACTTGTTGGTAGTATATAGTTGCATGAAACTTGTTTTTCCTTGAACGCATTATGATAAACTAGCACTTACATTGGTGCGTAGTTTTGATGGTTGGTGTGTGGGTTGATTGTTGGCGCATGGTTGATACTCAGTTTAAACTGTAATTTTGCACAGAAATAAGTTATTTTTTTGTGTGTAAAAGCAAAGGCAGAAAGGCATAGGCAGTTGTTTTGGAGATTATTGTGTTTTTTGCTGATACAAAATGGCGAAAACTCAAAGTGCCCGGTTTGAAATTGAGAAGTTTAATGGCAAGAATAATTTTGAGATCTGGAAGGTGAAGATGCATGATTTGTTTGTCCAACATGGCATGGCAAAGGCGTTGTTGGGCAAGTCCAAACAGCCTTACAACATCACAGATAGTGAGTGGGCCGAGATGGATGAAAGAGCGATTAGTGCTATTCGACTGTGTCT
>APFE030197670.1:0-19245 GCA_000404065.3 Pinus taeda | reverse complement strand
TCTGTTGTGGTTCACAGCCGGCAACTGGCTGCTACATCCACAGGAACGGATCACGGCAGTTCCCCGAAAGGAACTGCTCGTCGGCTTTTTCTATGCTAAGCCTGGCCCCAAGGGCGTCGAGGAGATTTGACCCCGTGACCTCCCATTAGCGAGGTACTTAGCAACGGGAACTCGACCATTTGGGCTATCCCTTGGGGTTTTTGAACTTTGTTATTGGCAAGGCATGGATTTTATATTTTGAATTTAGCGTGGGAGTTCCAAACATTTAATTTAATATTTCTCTATTATATAAATTTTCTGATGATAATGCTAGCCCAAAAAATTTAAGGCTTTACTCCACAATAGTCTAAAAGCATCTCTTAACTTTTGATTAAATATTGATGTTTCTTCTTTTCTATCAGGAACATATAATACTTAATCTCACTAACTCTATTTATCTCATTAGAAGTTCTTCAAATATCCATGCTTGCATTTTTATATTCCAGGTCACACAAAAACATAGCAAGATGTTCTCTTCCTTTTATATGTGATTTCAAGAATACATTACTAAAGACAAAGATAGATTCCAAGTGAAATTCCCATATAGATTCTCAATTGTGTCATTTTTTGTACCTTAAATGAACATCTCATGTCAATCCTTGAGAAAATGTGAAGTTATTCCATTGTTAAAGAAAATTGATTGTGTGCATTATGCATAGTAGTTGCCTCAAGCACCATATTTATATATTTAAATTTATTGTGATATGGAAATATACAAAGTCAAGTTCATTATCCTCTTTTACATCAACATTATCAATTTTATTCTAGAAATGAATAGAGGATATGACGTAATCAATGACACTTATTCCCTTCCCATGATTACAAATCATAATGTGAAAGTCAAGCTAGTGATCAATCATATTACAAATTACCAAGTCATTGTACGAGATCACACTAAGAAGCTTAATGTCATATAAGTTTGTTTCAATATCCTATGATCTTCTATTATATTAAAGGGTTAGGATATTATCCTCTTCTATCCATAAATGGTTGAGAGATTATAAATATGAATTAAAATATTGGATTTATCCCAAGTTGTAAGGATCAAGATTAAGGTTCTTGTAGAATGTAGAGTTGAAAGGGCAAAGTATAAAATCAAGAAAAAGTGTATCCTTGTAATTAGATGTGATATTAATGCAGCTGTATGCCTATAAAATCACTATTATATACTTTAGTATTTGAATCAAGATATTTCTTGATATAGTGAGAAATACCACCTATCCCCTTGCAAATTGAGAAAGTGTATATCCATTTAAATTAAAGATTCATGATTCTTTGTGTTCTCACGTTTCAACAAGCAATATAAGATCAATTAAGGCTAGAATCCAACTTAGCTTAGGACCATTTTGATCTGAATTGGGTCATTATACATGTGTCATCCATCTAGATGCTTTCATAGTGGAAAAATTGGTTTGCATGGAGGGTCATTTTTACTAGCAAGTCTTAGTTCGGAAATTGGGATTTGAAACCTTCTAGGGCCATTTTGAGACATTAAATAACATTTTTGGGTCTAAACTCTCATGCTTAATCATGATAACTAGGGATGTTTTTCTACAATTGGATATCTTTCCAATGATGCAGGAATCACATCAATCAGAGTTCAAATGCAAAAGTTATGTCTCCCACAAGTTGGCTTATCATGATTAACCACCATGGTTCGAGAGGATGCCACAACATCCCCTATTACTCACGCAAAAGGGGCTAGCCATGTGTGGAATATGAATAATAATTTATAAGGGTCAAAGTTGTAACTCTAATTGAGAATTGAAGGAGTCAAACCTAACCCTTAGTTGGCTATCAGTCTATGTTAGAACCGTACCACTAAGTGGAGAAGGGGCTCTGTTCTATTTGATTATATCTCCTTGAATGGTATAATAGAGCAAATAGGAGTGGGAGTGAGAAAGAATAATAGAAGGAGTTACTATTTTGTACTAGGATAATAGACCATAGGCCTTACGCAACTCCATAGAGAGCACCTTCTCCTTTGTACTTGCATTTTTCTGTTCTAGAGATAAAAAAGCATATAACATCCTCATATTTTGGCTAGGTTTTCTCTCGTAAGGGTTTCCTAAAGAAAATATTTATATTCATTATGGACGGTGAGTGATTTTGTTTGTTGTTCTATATTTCTGCATTTTATCCATTTCATGCATAAGCAAAAGAAATAGTAATTAACAAATCTAGAATGTAAAGGAATATGACCTTCATAGTGTAGATTTTGGTCTATTTTAGTAGGTTTGTTGTGGTGAGCTATCTAGTATAATATCCATGATATTTTACAAATCATATTGGTATGAGAGAAATTTTATTTGTAGAATCTCATGGGAAGTTCTAGGGGATTGATGCAGGGTTACCCCTGCGCATACCCACAGTATGCATAAATCCATTTACTAGGTATTTATATGACCCACCATGTCAAAACTTCAACATAGAGATGGTTAAGGCCCCCTTTTACAATTCCTTTGTATCATAACCAATCACCCCGCTTTAAACCCTCTATCGGAGCTTTAAACAACTCTCAAGCTTTTATATAAGACTATATTAAGGTCTTTCTTCTATTTCTTCTTATCGGGACTTTGGATCCATCTAAACCTTAATTAAGCCTTTTTTAAACCCCATCGACCACACACACACACACAACACACCACCACACATTATATATAATTCAGTTGTACCCATATTCTTATATATATATTATATATATATATATATATTATATATATTATATATATATATATCACATAAAAACCTTCATTCGAGCAATTTCCTTATAAAACCCTTTACAAAGGGAAATGTATGCAAATCCTACCTTTTTTCCGCTTTTCGTACAACTTCAGCACATATTCCAAGGCTATACCTTAATCGCAATCGCAATCGGGCTCTTCATGGGTCATATATGCCTCATCACCCTTTCTCTTCCTATCCGCGATTATGGAACACATATATCGCCCTTTTTACCTTAAAAACCCGACTAACATATATATTGGAAATACACGGGGAAAAGGGATTTACAAAGGAAAACCCCTACCGGAATGCATAATCCGGAATTCAAATCTATTATACCCATGACGATAAATATTGTCGAGTCCGCCTTTGTCACATATCACATACCTCTGCACTCTAATAATCCTGATGCCTGATCGCCGATAATCGTTGTCGATGATATTGCAACACCACTAAACAATGTCGCTAACCCCTGCGTCTTCAACTTCCAATTGCGATTTAGATCGTGACCGTTGATCTAGCCATGATCCAACGGTCTACGATTAATCGCGCTTGTTCATTGCAATTCTCCAATACTCAGTTGCGATTTAATCTCAACCATTGATCTTCCAGATCTAAAGGTTGCTGAGCGTTATTACTTAATTCCTTTGTCCACCTTTTTTTTTTTTTTTCAAGTTTATATGGTGTCTGGGTTTTCTTTAATGATTCATGTTCCTTGCTGTTGCGCCCTTCTACTGTGCAATTAAGTCCCTCTTGAACTTGCCTCTGTGATTTCGATATCACAATCATCCCATAGCATCGCTTGGTTCTCCAATTGGGATCTATGTATTCGCCACGATTCCACCTTTATATATTTAATTTATGCAATCTCTGATGACACCTAATTCATCATTTAACAACTGAATTACACAATTATACAAACTCCAATCAATCTTTGTATGTATAAATACAAATAAATAATTAGAGAATGAACTTTCTGTCTCTCTGGCCTGATTCATCTTTACAGTGGCCTTTGATTTACAAATCTACCCATAGGCTTTAAAACCACACTCCACTATCTATTTAGCCTCTCTTAAATATATAACCTATCTACCTTCTGTACATGCCTTTTAGGCTTACATTTATACAAATGAATTCTAAAACCAATTTTTGGTTTTAGATCCATAGATTACTCAACCACATTCCTAAAATCTCTTCCTCATCCCTAAGGATTCTCTCAATTCCATAAAATCATGAACTAATTCCTAATCTGAGGTTTACAATCAATTCTCAATCCTTTCATCACTCAAATATCCTAAATCTCTCATGTTCTCCTACATTCGAGAACATTTACAATAAAGCCTCACAATATTCAATTAATTCCTATTCTCATTAAAATCACTCAAAATATTAAATGATTACATAAATCCAATACTTAGGAAACCAATCTTCCTTGAAACACAAGATCCCCTATGTCTACTAGTATACAATGATAATGTTGAGCTGGATGCTCCTGCATCATAATCCCCATGAAAGAAAATTTATGACCACCTGGTCATAAGTCTGGATAATTATTTCCTCCTGGATCTCAGACTTTATTTTGTAATTTGTCCTTACTTGTCAACCATTCTATTGCTGTTGTTGTCTGCTGCTGTTCTCCAGGTCTCCATACCTTGTGTTGTAATGCTCCACTTGCTATGCTTTCATTGTTTGTTACTGTCTTCCTCTTGTTGTCACTCCTTTTCTTTCTTATTGATGTCTTTCTCTGAGACACTTTCATCATTAATCTTCTCATCAGTTCAATCTCCCTGTCCAGTATATCCTCTATCTGCTGACTGTTTTCATCCCTTGATTGTTGAACTCTTATTCTTGGTTGTTCTTCACTCATCCTGATCGCCTCCCTTTCATCCTTACCCTCTTCTTTACTGTTGTTTTGCACCTTTTCTGTTGCTGCTATATTGTCTTTCAGAACAATCTCCTTGTTTTGTTTTCTGCACCTGTCAACTTCTTCTCGATTATTATTTATGACAACTGTTTTGTTATCCTTCTTCAGCAATCTATCCTAAACATTCATCCTCTTCTCTTACAACTTTCTCCTTTGAAAGTCTAATTCCCTATATATCTCAATGATTTTACTTGGAGTGAACTTTGGAAATTTTACATAATCGCCCATTTCTTTATCTGTTACCGATCCATCATCACATGGTCCTTCTTCCTCTGTTAAATCTTTCTTGGCATCCTTTAGTAGATGTTCTTCCTTTTCTTCTTTCATTTGGTTGTCCACCTGTGCCAAATATGTTCCAACTTCTGCAACAACATCTTCAATTAAAAGACAATCATTATAATAAAAAATATAAGGCCTTTGTACCTCTTCTTCTGGCAACCTTTTAGTATGTTGCTTTGTTTTCTCTATCAATTCCTTTGTCAGCACAGCAGTATGTTGATTCAACCTCAAAGAACTCTTGAGACTGTCAGCTAGTCTCTCCTCCTCCTCATTTGTTTCAATGATGTCTTCCAGCACTTGTTCATTGTACTGAACTGATTCTTTCCCAATGTCCTTGTCATATTCTGCTTCAAAACTTGCATCTTCTAGAAGGTATTCTTTCACATATTTGATAGCTTTAAAAGACTGCCTATCTTCTTCCAAACCTGCAATTCCACACAAATCATTAATTTTAAAAAGTACAAGACCTTCTGGTATCACTTGATGCTTCAGTCATCAAGTCTTCTGGCTGCTTTGAATCATTCACATGATCCAACTCCTCTAGCTCCTCATCACTTTCAAAAAGCAATGGTCCACCTTCTGGTTCACATATCAAAACTTCAACATCTTCTTCGGCATCTCCCTTTTGTTGTAGCTCAACTCTTTCGAGTTTCTCTGTCTCTAATTTGACATCTAAAATCTGTTCAAGTTCCCTTAGTTCCTTTATTAGCTGCATATTCACTTGCTGATTCCTCTTATCTTGTAGCCTCTACCACGTAACTTTCTTTCTCATGACATAACCATGTTTCTGGTCCATCTCATTTCTTTGCAACATCTCCATTAACATTTCAATATGAACTGTTATCTCAGACTTCTCCCTCTCATTTTCCTCTTTGCTTAACTGTCTATATGTGCCATTTGCCTTGGCATCCTTATCCTTTTGTCCTCTACTGTGATCTCTTTCAGAACCTCTGTTATGACTTTCACTAGTCATCATCCTCTCCATCTCTATGTGTTCCTCACTCACTTCACTATGAGTTGCACTAAAGCCTCTTTAACAACAAGTCCTCCCTACTGCCACTTACCTCACCAAGCTCTCCTCACTTAGTCTTTTGGTAAGAAATTGGTTCTCTATCTCCGGAACCTCCCCTTTGAGCAACACCTTTGCTCCTTCTAGGCCTCAAATCATCTGCAATCTCAAAGAACACAATTGTTTTCTTTATCCAATCTCTATTGGAATTCCTCAAGGTTCTGTCACATTTCTACTTCCACTTAGAAACTCTTACCATCTTCCTTTATCTCTTAGCAATTCTACCCACATCCTTTGTGGAATTTCCTTTGGGAGTTGCAACAATACTTTTGCTTCAATGCAAAGAATGCAACTTTTCAGTCTTCAAATCCAATAAAAATAAAACCATATCATCTTACCTTCAATATCTCTGTCTGATCTTGTCCTCCCATCCACTTACACTTTTGAATGGATTGTCCTTTTAACTAGCTTTCAGCTATATCTTCAAACTCTGCTACTTCAAAAACTTACAAACATCCCTCTTACAGTTTAACTACTGTAATTCTGCTCTAAAATTTCATTCATTCATATCTGCTACTCATTAAACAAACTGCATACCTTCACCTACCTTCAATATCTCACCATTTTTGCAAACCTGTTTCAGCAAATCTTTATGCTTCCACTATACAAATTCTCAATATTCAACCACTGTCAATCAGATTTATAATATGATTCTTTCTTCCAACCCTCCGGCTTTATCTTGGCAAAGCTTTAGCTATCAGCAACAATTTCTTCTTTGTTGAGTTTCCTTTACACTCAGAAATCTTTAACAATTCCTTCATTACTGCTTCTTAAGGCTTGATTTCCTTTTGCTGAGATACTTCATTAGCTGCAACCATCAATCTTCAATCTATCTCTTTGTCAGCAAACCCAAATCAGAATTAAATAAAACAATACCTACACGATTTCTCCATCCACTCTTCACATCCGAGTGAACCTCCAATCTTAAAAACATCGCTATGGATTCTTCCTGTCCCTGTAATCTCTGCTTAATTCTACTTTACTTGCCTCTAAGAACTTAACTGTTCTTCTCCATTCTCCCAGCTGTACTCTGGTTGCTTGACTGTCAGATTAGAATTTGATCTCCCTTGCCTACATACACATCTTTCCAGATATCTCTGTTCTAAATTCCTTCAAAGAACTTTCATATATAATTTCTTTGTTCAGCCTTATACCAAATGGTTCATTTAAAATTCAGCTCTAATACCAAAATGATGCAAGGTTACCCATGCGCATACCCACAATATGCATAAATATGCATAAATCCATTTACTAGGAATTTATATTTCCCACTAGGTCAAAACTTCAACATAAAGATGGTTAAGGCCTCCTTTTATAGTTCCTTTGTATCGGAACCAATCACCCCACTTTAAACCCTCTATCGGAGCTTTAAACAACTCTCAAGCCTTTATATAAGACAATATTAAGGTCTTCCTTCTAATTTCTTCTATTGGGACTTTGGATCTCATCTAAACCCTAATTAAGCCTTTTTAAACCCATTAGCTGCATATATATATATATATATATATATATATATATATATATATATATATATATATATATATATATATATATATATATTATATATATATATATATAGATATATATATCACATAAAAACCTTCATTTGAGCAATTTCCTTATAAAACCTTTACAAAGGGAAATGTATGCAAATCCTACCTTTTTCTGTTTTTTCGTACAACTTTTGCACATATTCTGAGGCTATACCTCAATCACAATCGCAATCGAGCTCTTCATGGGTCATATATGCCTCATCACCCCTTCTCTTTCGATCCGCGATTATCGAAACACATATATCGCCCTTTTTACCTTAAAAACCAGACTAACATATATATTGGAAATACACGGGGAAAAGGGATTTACAAACCGAAACGCATAAGCCAGAATTCAAATCTATTATACCCGCGATGATAAATATCGCCGAGTCCGCCTTCGTCGCATATCGCATACCTCTACACTCCGATAATCCTGACGCCTAATTGCCGATAGTTCCAAATGCCGATTGCCGATAATCATTGTCGGCGATATCACAACACCACTAAACAACGTTGCTAACCCTTGCGCCTCCGACTTCCGATTGCGATTTAGATCGTGATCATTGATCTGGACACAATCCAATGATATACCATTAATCGCGCTCGTTCATTGCAATTCTCCAAGACTCGGTTGCGATTTAATCTCAACCGTTGATCTTCTAGATCTAATAGTTGTTGAGCGTTATTACTTAATTCCTCTGTCTGCCTGTTTATTTCGGTTCTATGCCATTTTCTTCAAGTTTCTATGGTGTTTGGGTTTTCTTTAATGATTCCCGTTCCTTGTTGTTTCGCCCTTCTGTTGCGCAATTAAGTCCCTCTTGAACTTGCCTCTGTGATTTCGATATCACAGTCATCCCATAACACCGCTTAGTTCTCCAATTGGGATCCCTACCTCTTCTCTTCCTCTATGTATTCTCCACGATTCCACCTGTATATATTTACTTTATCCAATCTCTGATGAAACCTAATTCATCATTTAACAAGTGAATTACACAATTATACAGACTCCAATCAATCTCTGCATGTATAAATACAAATAAATAATTACATAATGAAATTTTTGTCTCTCTGGCCTGATTCTTCTTTACAATGGCCTTTGATTTACAAATCTACCCGTAGGCTTCAAAACCACACTTTACTATCTATTTAGCCTCTCTCAAATATCTAACTTATCTACCTTCTGTACATGCCTTTTAGGCTTACATTTATACAAAGGAATTCTAAAACCAATTTCTGGTTTTAGATCCATAGATTCCTCGACCAAATTCCTAAAATATCTTCCTCATCCCTAAGGAATCTCTCAAATCCATAAAATCATGAACTAATTCCTAATCTGAGGTTTACAATCAATTCTCAATCCTCTCATCACTCAAATATCCTAAATCTCTCATGTTCTCCTACATTCGAGAACATTTACAATAAATCCTCACAATATTCGATTAATTCGTATTCTCATTAAAATCACTCAAAATATTAAATGATTACATAAATCCAATACTTAGGAAACCAATCTTCCTTGAAACACAAGATCCCCTATGTTTACTAGAATACAATGATAATGTTGAGCTGGATGCTCCTACATCAAGGATCCAAGAAGTGGTTTAAGTAGAAATTCGCAGAACATTAACCATGGTTAATGAGTTTGTTCATAATAACCATGATATGGAAAAATAAATATTTATGGGGCTAGAAGCATAGGTCATTGATATCATCTGCAATATTTGAAATAAGAGAATATGGAGGTTCCAACTCATAAGTCAAATCAGAGGGAAAATTAGGGGATAATGAAGACCTTAAAAAGGACTCAAGGAAAGAACCCGAAAAAGAGTAGTCGAGTTTACATGTCATTACCCCTTCATAGTCCATATTCAAGACAAAAGCAAAGGTCGACATAGAGTAGTATTGAGTAGATATTGATGCCTTAAAATTGAATCACTCATTGCAGTAATTAGAAGTATATTTTAGCATTCACTACACAGATGAGGAGCATAAAATATCATTTTCTAGATTGAATTTAGTGTGAGATTCCCTATATTATTTTGAAAGACATACATAGACACTTAGGTTGGAGGGTAATTCCCCAATAACTAAGTGGAAGGACATTAAAATCCTCATAAAGTCCCAATTCTACCCCATCGGGTATGTACAGGATCAATGGATCTTATAGCACTACACCAAGAAAATGCAAGGGTAGAGTGTAAAGTGATATAATGTTGAATTCAAGTAGATGGCCATCATGTTAGGTGTTTCTCCTAAGAGCCTATATGTACTCCTTAAGTATTTTGTGGTAGATACGTCCATCTACTAAAGCAAGTGATGTTTCTCAAGCCAATAACAAAGGATGATACATGTATAGGCACAATACTTGGAAAACATTGGCTAAAAGAAAGGGTAGTAAAGTGCTTTGAAGTAGAAAGAGCACCAAGAAGCTTATAAGGAGGGAAGAAGAAGTGGAAAGAGGGGAAGGAGAAGAATACCAAAACCACTACACATAAGTACAAGGATCCTTGAAATCATTGGAACCATGGAAACATTGATGGTCCCACCGAGGAGAGATGTTGGAAACTACATCAAGAACTAAACATGAAGAACTAGACTCAAGTATGGGAAGAAAAAGAATCTTCCTACCACATATTCGAGCAATTGAGTGGAAAGAAACTTTGATGTGGACGAGAATATTTTTTGCACGTCACTGTAGAAGGAGGTGAATTTGAGTATCTTTCATTACCAAGAAGAGAAGGATATGACCAAACTCTTCCATATTAAGATACAGGTCAAGAAGACCAAGATTGATTCTGTGTTCGACTCAAGTTAACATGCTAATCTCATTGTAGGAAATCTAGTCAACAAACTTGGATTCAAGGTTCATGAACATCCTAGCCCATATCTATTTGGATAGCCAATAAGGATGCAGGTATCAAGGTAACAAAATAATGTAGAATAAAATTTGCTATAAGTGTTGATTATCTCGATGGAGTAGAATTGGATGTAGTGAACTTGATGTAAGTGGATTCATGATGTATCTATAGGATGTAATCTTCATGTGGATAGCCAACCAATACTACCTTATTAAGGATGGGAAATCATTCATCATCCATGCACACAAAGGAAAGTCTAAGATTTCATTTGTAGGTACCAACCAAGCCAAGAAATTGATTAATTCTAATAATAATTATGTTTTACTATCTTTAAGAGAAATTAAGTTTTGTGAGGAATCAATAAGGCCAAACACATCCTTGGAGAAGTGGTCTAAAGAAAGAAAAAACAACAACTGGAAGTGTTTCTATGAGCGTACGTGGAGTAGAGTGTGATTCAACCAAGTACTTCACCTTGTGGGTCACCCATCATAATTGTGCCAAAAAATTATGGGACTTGGAAAATGTGCATCAATTACAGAGTGTTAAACACGATTACACTCAAGAATAAGTACACCCTACTTAGGATTGATGATCTATTAGACTAGTTACAATAAGTAAAGTACCTCACCAAGCTGGATTTAAAAATCAAGGTATCATCAAGTTTGATTCAACGATGAAGACGCCTAAAATACTACCTTCAAAACTAGATAAGGTTTATATGAGTGGTTAGTCATGACATTTGGTTTACGCAATGAACTAGCTATGTTCATGAGAATAATGAATGATGTACACACCCTTATTTAGATTGATTTAATATTATTTATTTGGATGATATGTTGGTTTACAATGCTACATAGGAGGATCATATCTCACACTGAATGCAAGTTCTAGATATTTTGAAGAAGAACCAACTACTATCAAATATCAAGAAGTGTGGGTTTCCACAACAATTATTGGTGTATTTAGGCTATGTGATTAGTGGACGAGATCTTAAGATATATATTGCAAAGAGGGAGGCCATCATGAAGCGGTCCATCACTACAATGTCTTTGAATTTAGGAGTTTTGTTGGAGTAGCACACCTAAAGAAATTCATAACTTCATTTTTAGTAGTAATTACACCACTCCATGCCTTAAGAATAAGTAGCAAGAGTTTTTAATGGAGAAAGAGTTAGAATTGAAAAAGAAAATTATCCATGTGCTAGTTTTCACATTACTAAACTTGAAACAACCCTTTGAATTGGAGATGGATGTGAGTGGGTATGCCATGGGAGTGGTGTTCATATAGGGAGGAAATCATGTATGCTACGATTCTAAAGTATTTAATGAGGTATTCCTCAACTATGGTACCTACTACACGTTGCTAAAAGGTGGCAACACTATTTGATGGGAAAGGAAACCACCATCCACACATATCACTAGCTGCTACAATTATTGCAAGACAAAAGTAAGCTACAACAAACCAGACACTACAAGTGGATGGGGTTCTTACAATATTTTCATTTAGTCATCAAGTATAAGAAGGGAAAAAAAAAGTTGGGCAACATGCTTTCAAGGCCACCCAGATAAAAAATTACAACTTTGGGAACTCGAATGCACATGGAGGCTTTCACCATGATTCATACAAAGAGGCATATATAGAAGATGCAGACTTCATGTTTCAATAGTTATAAGGCCAAAGTCATGTAGATTATGGTGACAACAATATTGGCTATCATCTCCAAAATGGGTTACACTATAGTTTGGATAAGCTTTGTGTTCATAAAGGTGAGTGACTACAACTTATCAAAGAGGCTCACATCTCCAAGGATGAAAGGAATTTGGGCATTTGGAAGACAATTTCCAACATATAGAGGTATGTTAACTATCCCATAATGTAATATGTAGCAAGCTTCATTAGAGGATGTATACTCTGTTGTACCAATAAGCCTAGAAACACAAAACAAGTTTTATAGCATCCCTTACCTCTACCCACTCATCCTTGGGAAAGCATTTCCATGGATTTTGTGGGAGATTTACCAACTTCTAGGAAAGAACATGGATACCTATTTATGGTAGTTGATAGGTTCATAAAGATGTGCATTTTCATGCCTTGTAAAAACACCATCAGAGGGTAAGAAGCAACAATTTTTTCTTTGAACAGGTGTTAGATTACTTTGGATACCAAGGACATCATTCCATATAGCCACACAAAAATTCTTAGTACATTTTGGACTATGCTGTGGGAGAAGACGGGCATGAAGTTAAAGGGGTCTACAACATTCCATCCACAGATATATGGGTAAATAGAAGTAGTCAACAGGGCTTTGGTGCAACTTTTGAGGGGTTACAATAAGAAGCATCTGAAGAATTGAGATGAAAATCTAGTCTACATATAACACTCTTAAAATAAAGCAATCCACACTTCAACTAGAGTCCCATTAGAAACTTTTTTTGGATATTATCCACCTTCACCTTTGGATGATATATATGGAGAACAAGGAGGAGTGAGGGAAGATATCACAAGGGATGCATTAAGAGCAATTTTTTTATATTAAGAATATTAGATTGATCCATTCACAACTATAGGAGATGTTTGATGTATTTTGTCTGTTTTAACTTAGTATTTCACTTAAAGGTGTGGATCTGTGCTCTTCAAATCCTCCCGAGAGATCTAAGTCTCGAGAAATGTAGTTGGAATTATGCATGGAAATAAGACTAATCAAATTGGATTTTTTTTTCACTAATTTCTTCCGTTCAATCTCAACCCCAAATTCACCAGAAGGTTGAAATTCCAATCCCTTATGCAATCCTAAATTTAAAGATCTGGATGTTCCCTTTGACTTATGTGTAGTCCAGATTACTTTCGAATTGGATCTATTGATTTGCATATGTTTTAATCTGGTATTTCCTTTCAACCTAGATATACACCCAATATGAATACTTTCTTTAAGTTGGATATCTCTCATGCATACAAATTTCCTTTAATATGAATTATTCACCTTGATATGGGATCATATTGATCGCTGGTTGTTCAAACTTTTACTATGTGTTGGTACCATTTCATTGCCATATTTTTCTTCTAGAAACACCATCATTTGTCTATTTTTTTCTTCCATAGACCCCTTATATCCATCGAAATTGATTAATTAATAGCATTATAGTTGTTAGTTTACATTAAAGTTAATTTATGAATTTTTATGTTAAAAATTAGGAATTTTCAACAAAAAGATTACAGGATGTCATGACTTCCTGTAAATGGTTTATGATCTGACACGTGGCATGACAGGCAAGCCAAAGCAATGGATAGGAACGAGATCTGGAATGTACATGCATGGTGAAAAATCGATTCAACAACAAATCAAAAGCTCATGGTTATGGGGTCAATGCTGGTCAAACCTAGCCCTTTTGGTCACAAAGGCAGTAAAAAGCCTTGGTTTCCCAAACTGGTTTCGTTTTGCTTTTGGAAATCGGTTTAGATTAGAAAGGACCAAAAATCACTCTTTTGTAAAAGCAGAAACATCTGCTTAATGAATGTACATTCGATTCAGATAGGAGACAAGCAGATAAAGACTGTGTATTGTTTTGTTTCAAGGATGATTACAACTATTATCTCTGTGTATTTTTCCAGAATAGAACTCTTGTATGTGATTGCAATCTTCAGAACTTAATTACAGTCACCGTTTTACTCCAACAGTGTTTATGCGTTAATACTCTCGTTGCTTGAGGTTACTTCAGTGTGCCATTGAAGCGTGGACGGGCCCTGCGTGGATTGGTATACTGTTAATTTCATTTACATAGCGTTTTCGAATTTGAGTAGTGTGCATAGTGTTTAGTGTTATTTCCATGTCTGTGATTTTATCGATTTAATTAGAAATTCTTGCAAATGGTATTTATGGTGATAACTCGAAGATTTGATTGTTAGATCATTGAACCATATCTTGTAAAAGATTTGATCCATCGTTAGATTTTAAAGCATCCCCATAGACTCTGTTTTCATGCATTTAAAATTGAGTGTGCTTTTGATTTTTCATGAATGCTTAAGTGTTAGCTAGAAAGAGCTTTTGTGCATCATCCTTGTAAGAGGATTGAAAACTCGGTCTAGCAATACGTTATATCTTTAGGACAATTAGATAAATTAGGTGATCTGAGTGTTAAGGTGAGAGGAAACATATCTTAACCTCCTGTAAAGGAGTGTTGTATCCTGTCACAGTAGACACTTAGTTAGGAATCCTTTTATGTCTATAGACTTTAGACACGTGCCTCTAAGTTTACCTACATTGGTTGATAATAAATCTAGTCTAATCTAGCACCCTATATTGGCCACTCATTTTGGCGTCGTTGCCAGGGAGGCGCAGTTAGAGGATTTTAGAAAAAATCAGAATATAAAAAAAAAAATTAAATAAACAAAAACACAACATAGATTTGATTGTCACTTTAGAAGTCATGTTTTCTTATGCCTAGATCTAGAGATAATAAAGGTAGATTCATAAAAACCCCCATCCAAAAACTAACCTACCACCAGGAGCAGACCCTTTGGGAAAAACTGAACACACAACACCAGCTGAGGAAATCACCATACAAAAATTAGAGGATAAACACAAATCAGGCCAAAGACTTACACTTATTGAGAGACAAATCCTATTGGCATACGAATCATAGAAGAAACATCTCCCTGAATCTTCTACAAAGAGAGAAAGTAGAAAAATAACTCAACAATCTCTAGAACAACTCTTTGGAACGAGTGATACTGAACAAGCAATCAAATCACCAGAGGAATCTATAAAAATGGCTGAGGAAGAAGGAGGATCAGCAAGAAGACCCACTCCTGAACAACAACAAGATCAAAGAGAGGAGGAAGAGTCAACCTTTAAATTTCCTATCCACGAACCAGAAGACAATCATGATGAGGAAATAAAAATGAAAAACATACCTCCTCCTGTGTTACCAAACTTTTATGGCATGGCTTCAGAAGACCCAAATTCATTCTTGTTTGAGTTTGACATTGTATGTCGAACATATGGTTACACAGATGATGCCCATAGGCTTAGACTCTTCCCAACAACATTAAAGGCATCAACACTAAGATGGTTCATGGGACTTGGTGAGCATGCAATAACTGATTGGGATGGCATGAGAAGAATATTCCTAAAGAAATACCAACCTTATTGTAGATCGAAGGATTCTAAAGATGATATCTTTAGGATGAATCAACAGAGGATGAAAATCTAGAGGAGTACTTGGAACGATTTTCTTACAATTTACAAAAATCAAAACATCGATCCATGACTCTTGATCTCATTCGAAAAATATTTTTGAAGGGCATTCGAGAGGAATAATTAGATGATCTTAATTTGATGGGCAAAGGTGATATTTCCACCTTACCTTTTGAAGAAATTTCTGATTTATGTGAAAAGTATTCTAGGAGCAAAGCCAAAATTGGAAAAAGAACCATATCATCCAAAGCCACAAAATCTGCTTCAGCAAGTGTCACACGAGCTGAAGTAGGAAATTTGTTAGAGGAATTCAAAACAGATCTATTGAGTACCTTGGGAACTCAAATTGACACTCTTAAAGCTAAGAAAAGACAAGAAGAGGAAGATCAAATGATGGTTGTGTTTTGTCCAAAATGCCAGAAGAAACATGCCTTAAAAGATTGCCCATTAGAAAACATTCAAGTTTGTGCCTTTTGTACTGAAAATTATGATATATTTCATTGGTATAAATTCAAGATTTTGCAAAATTGTAATGCGGCAACTAACACAGATATGGAGAATGTGTATTTCATGGGCGCAAAGAGACCATGGCAGCCAAGACCTCCACCTCAAGGTATGTTCCCAAATCAGAATTTGTAATTTCCTGTACATGATCAGATGTATGCTCAGAATTCGTGGAATGTACCCATGCCATGGCAGCACCAAAATTACCCACAACAAAAATGGAGACCATCTCAACAATACTCTCAACAATATCAACCATATCCTCAACCATACCAACCACATTCGCAGCCATATCAACAATATCAACAGCCATATTCGCCATATCCTCAACCATATGCAATATCCTCAGTAGCAAGTTGTTTACCCACATCAACCCCAACCCACTCAACAAGCATTGCCTTCTCCTCCACCAATAAATCCACCACAATTACAACTTCCATCTAACCCACAACCTCCTAGACCTACTCAAATCCCTGCTCAACCTGTACCAAATCCAAATAATAGAGCAGAGAGACCAACTTATAATGTAGATGAGGGACCCTCATATCCCACATTACCCTTACAAAATAACAATTTAAGGTCTAGTAAGGTACTTCACAAAGAATTGCCAACAGCTGATAAACAAGAAGAAAACGAAGAAAATGAAAATGAAACTCCAATTCAAAGGAAACAAAATGATGACATCAAAAATAAACAAATGCAACCATTGCATCCACCACCTTTTCCAGACAGATTGGTCCAAACAAAACTTCCCATGTATATACCACAGTTTGATGTTTTAGATGAGCTAAAGAATGTCTATATAAAAAATTCCGCTACTACAAGCCATAAAAGACATTCCCATATATACTAAAGCCATCAAAGAACTGTGCCTCAAAAAGCCTACTAGGAAAAGAGTTGATCCACAATCCATTCATGTTATTGGACATTTAGTTGGCCTTATGACAAACACCATTTCAATGGAAAAGTATGTTGATCCTGGTATTCCCAGAGTCACTACAATCATTAACAACATACATATTCCAAACACCTTAATTGACCTTGGGGCCACAATAAATGTGATGGCTCTTGAAACAATGAAAACACTCCAGCTCACAAACTTGTAGCACACAACAATTGTTCTAGAACTCACTGATAGGTCTAAAGTGATTCCTGAAGGGATTTTGGAGGAAATAATTGTTTCACTAGACTCTTGGGAGTATCCAGTGGACTTTTTAGTTCTTCAGCCAAATCCAATTTAGGAGGACACACTATCATCCTTGGTAGACCATGGTTAGCAACTGCTGATGCATTCATAGGATGTAGATCGGGTAATATGATCATTTCACGAGGAACTGAAAGAAAACAACTCACTCTTTACCCATTAGCACAATCACCAACAGTAGCACACAATTTATGGCTTGATGATAAATACAATGATAAGGCAGAAGTTCAATCTGTTTTCAGCATCAACCAAATATATGATTTTCAAGAACATAATAATGATGATTTGGTAGAATTGTTCCTTTCTCAACTTGATATTTACGAAGAATTAAGAAATGACCAATACCATGCTGCAGATGAAATTTTGGCAGAAAATTTTCAGGAAACATGCACCATTCATTCTTTGCAAACAAAATTTCACAACATTTTTCCTATCCAATCTATCAAAAACACACAAAGCAAGACCATAGAGATTAGTCCAGGAAAAACTTTGAATATTGGCACTCACCTAGACTCATCTTAGGAAGAGAAATTGATTCAATTATTGAGAAAATACCAGAAAGCATTTGCTTGGGACTACACCGATATGCACGAAATTCACCCTGAAACATGCACCCACCATATTTATACTGATAGTAATATCAAACCAGTGAGGCAACCACAGAGACGAATGAACCACATGCTTCAGGATATTGTTAGAGAGGAATTACAAAAACTGTTGAAAGTCAATTTTATCTATCCTATCTCTGACAGTCAGTGGGTATCCCCATTAGGAGTAGTGCCCAAGAAAAATGATAAGTGGAGGATTTGTGTTGACTACAGACAATTGAACAAAGCAACCCTCAAAGATTATTTCCCACTACCATTTATTGACCAAGTGCTAGACACATTAGCTGGGAAATCATCATTCTCTTTTCTTGATGGTTTCAGTGGCTATAACCATATCAGGATAGCTTTAGAGGACCAGGACAAAACCACTTTTACTTGTCCCTGGGGCACTTATGCTTATAATGTTTTACCATTTGGACTTTGCAATGCTCCAGCTACATTTCAGAGAGCTGTATTAGCTATTTTTGCTGATTTAGATCATGATTGTGTTGAAGTTTACATGGATGATTTTTCAGTGTATGGTAATTCATTTGAGCATGCATTAGAGAATCTTGAAAAAGTTTTGAACAGATGTATTGAAGCTAATCTATCCCTGAGCAATGAAAAGTGTTTTATGATGTTAAATGAAGGGATAGTATTAGGACACTATATTTCTTCTCAAGGCATTAAAGTGGATCCATCAAAAATCCAGATCATTGTCAATTTGCCAATTCCGAAGACTCAAAAAGAGGTAAGAAGTTTTCTTGGGTATGCAAGCTATTACAGAAGGTTTATTGAACATTTTAGTAAAATAGCTTTACCTTTGTTTAAGCTTCTAGCAAGAGATACACCTTTCAATTGGAACGATAATTGTCAGCAAGCATTTGAAACACTCAAAGAAAAGTTATCAACCACACCAGTCTTAAAAGGACCTAACTGGAACCTACCATTTCACATCTTTACAGATGCATTTGATACTGTAGTAGGTGCCTCATTAGGCAAAAAAGAGGATTCTTTTCATTATGCCATCTATTTCATTAGTAAAAATATAACAATTGTAGAATTGAGGCTTCTGTGATCCATCATATTTATAAGAAGAGCTTCGGCGTAAATCACATAGGACAGATCTTAGTCGACGCGTTTCGAACCAACTAGTGTGGTCCATCATCAGGACGAGTTGACAACACAAATCTGGCTTAGCATGTTAAATAGACTGAGCAGAGACTCTAACGGCTACCCAACACTAACGACTACCTAACAGCTAATTTAGACTACAAGGTCCAGGTCAAGAGTAAATTAATAAATGTAACATTTTTTTATTTCTATAA
>APFE030197668.1:0-20617 GCA_000404065.3 Pinus taeda | reverse complement strand
AACCATGATAACCCAATACTGTTGGCTAAATACCACTGAGAAACCCCACGGGTGGGCGCTTAACTGCCTTGAAATGTGTGCACTGGGGTACGCACCCCATGAATGGGTGACCCGCGTATATGGACGCGATCCCTGCACGGCATACCTGCGGGTACGCACCTCCTGAACTGTTCTCCTGCGTATTTCTTTATCCTGAACTGTTCTCCTGCGTACTTCTTTATTTTCATCAAAATGAGAGCCATGCAATGGGTGTTTGCCATCAAGTACAACATCTGAAATCATACCAGAAGCATAATGCCAACATTTTGTACTTCTTGCAACTTCCTCTTTGCTTCTTCTAGTCTTTGATTCTCCCTCTTTATTTGTTTTATTATCCTATCATGTCATCTCCTCTTTACATCTATCTCCAAAGCTACTCTTCCACAAGTGGATCTTCCTTAAACTTGTAGCTTTGCTCCATCTTCATGCTTTTGGAAATCTTCCTCTTGCCTTTTTATTGCACAGGTTTGATGCTTATTGTTGTTGTTGTTACTGCTCCTTGTGGTGTTAATGCCTTGAGCGATGCTAGCCACTCTATTTCCATGTTGACCGGTTCATTGAGCTTAGAGTAGTTATAACAATATATCCATGGGTCTTCCTCTATTTAATGACACACCCTATATATCCAAGAATAGTATACTCTCGCATAGTGGTCCCTGCATATGCCATGCGGATCTTACAGATTGAAACTCTTGGTGCCAAAATTAAACTTCTTAAATTCCTCAACCTCGACATCCACTTCTTTCAAACTCTGGATTGCATACAACCTAATTCACAAAGGAATCATAGCCCATGGTTCCTTATTCTTCCACTGAAATCTAGCTAAAAACCTTGTTGAGATGTGGTATGCAACCTCCTATATGACCAACTTTTCTGTGGCAAACCCCGACAGCACATGCAAAGATTTCTCCACATTGTACATCCTCATGAAGGTGTCATTAGGTGAGGTGTACCAAATTGTAATGTTCAGCAACGCCTCCATTGTTTCCTGGGACATGCAAGGTGGATCTTATTCAAAGATGATCATGTACAACGAGGTAACGAAATGGTCATATAGTCTAGCCATGACTCCTCAGTAGCTTCACCCTGAGAGCAACTTGCAATATGTGTTCACAACATTCTCTGAAGGTGTCTATGCCCAACCTATGCCAGGAAATTGCTGAGGGGCATAGATTGCATCAAGTAGGTAGGAAAACATGAAAAATATTGCTTGTTGATCCTTGGGCGGACTCTTGGAATTGGATACATTCACTTTCAGTTGGAGAGCCAACATGTTGGACCAGTTGAACGGTTTTCCTTCACTTTCTAGCTGATCAAACATAGCAACCCAACTCTTCTAGAAGGTCTCCATACTTCCTTGTCCATATGAACCGCATGAAAATATGACCAAGAATTGGTAAGCCTTCCTAAGTGTCTTTTTCTTGTATATCTGGTTGGGTGCCATCCTGAACTTTGATGGCTCCCTTACCCAATGCTTCAATATGTCTCTTGAATTCATGTTGTTGTTGGGAATGGAGAAAGATGCATCCATCCTGCTCATCAGCAATGGAAAATAGTACATTTGTTGATAACCTTCTGTTTCGAAGGAAGAAAGCTCAATTCCACTGACATTGCTCAGTATCATCATCTTAGGATCAGTGTGTGAGAAAATCCAGTGGATCACGTCTGCGCACAGGAATACAAGATACCTACATGCAACCTTGTACAATCTCAACTTATGGATGTTTACATAGACTTGTCAATCTTCTAGATTCTCCTCAACATTGCCTGCAAAAATATTGTTGATGTCTTGCCATGTGATCTTGATGTCTTTCTCAATGAATAGGTGTGTGTCTGTGTACATGTGTAGGCTCAAAACCCCTACTCGACCACATATCTAGTACTTCTTTCAACTATGTCTTTTGATCCAGCTCTCTTTGAGGCCATGATACCTATACTACTAAGAAGATGCTCAAATACATGTGGTACCTAGAGACAGACAAGAATCTCACGACAAGACAATTTCAGTTAAAAAAGATCAAGTAACTCGAGAATCAATCAAGCAATAAACTGGTGACTTCTAGGAAAGATTGTGCAACATTGACTCTGGGAGGCTGGGAGACTGTCAGCTAGAACTATGCATTCCACAGTCTCATCTGCCAGTGAGTCTCATTGCTAACTTGAACTTTACAATGCACAATCCAATGAGGCTCACAGTTGACTAAAGCTATGCAATGCGCAAAATAGTCAGGCTGGGTTGCTAGCTGGAACTGCACATTGTGCAACTCTAGTGGGAAATATTGGGACACTTCCCCCTAGGATTACATAGAGAACAACTGCAAGCCAATGTGGGCAACCTTTGCACAATTCTTGGAGGCAAGGCAGAGGCTTGACTGCCAGGAATTCATAGAGCATGTTGGGAGAGACAAGATCTGGGCCAAGACAGCCCGAATCAGCCCAATGGCAACCTGAAAAGGCGAAGGATTAACTGTGTGTACAAATAAGGTGTAGATATGAGTGATAGACATGCATGCAATTCAAGCAAGTGTAAAAATCATTCAAACAACAAAATAATGAAGTTCGTGAAAAGAGTTGCCGCAACGGTGATTGTAAGTTGAGAAACAGTGTTATGCATGCGACACAAAGGAAAGGTTTGAAACAACAGTTATACAATCTAAAACACATTGAAATGTTAGTGTTCATTTAGTAAAACAATGGAAACAACACTCATACAAGCCGAAAAACAAAAAGCGATAGAAAAAGCGGAAAAAGGCATGAAAATAAAAACTTACCCAGAAAAGTTGTGCCAATTGTGACGAATGTTCCTAGATGCCTCGGGAATGCCAAAGATCCAAGATCAAATGTGAGGAATGATTTCTGAGGCATAATTTAAATAGATTTTGTAAAACTAGGGTTTGTGGCATCCATGCCACACATCTAGGAAAAACATGACACTTGGCGGGGAGTTTCTAAAATCAACTTTTCATGTAACTCCCACTACTAAAAATAGATCCCTAAAATATAGGGATGCTTTTTCACTTTTTTTACTTTTTCTTTTCTGAGAAAATATGCCCAACATGCAAGGAAGGATTGCACATTTCTGGAGGGAATTTAGCAACCTACCAGCACATGCAATGGAGAGCCACTGAGGGAAAACTTATGTGTTGTTTATGGGCTGACTGGTCATGGGTGGCTTACCAGCTCTGTGAAATTTTCCATAGAGTGTTGTTGCCATTCTCTATGTATTTTTCTGGAGCAGTGTTGATCGTCAAGTCTACTTTACACAATTCTGGAGAGCAATGATGGCTCACCTACTCTACGCAATTTTCCAAAGCAAGGGTGGTTGGACTGCTCTGCACAATTTTCTAGAGAAAGGCACTTTGGCCTGCTCCGCAAAATTTTTGAGTGTAGGACAGTTGTTGGGCTACTCTAAACAATTTTGAGGGGAAGACAAAGTTCCCTCCAGGATTGCATAGTTTTTCCTGACAACCCGTTGACCAAGTTTGAACCAAGTGGTGGGTCAACTTGTGGTTGATCAACGGGACAAGTGAGTGAACGCAAGATGTTAAAAGATGCATGAAATCAAATAGACACAAGTACCTGATTAGTGCATGATATCTGCTATGATTTTGAGGAGGGAGGCTCCAAAATGAAGTGAAGGAAAAATTTTAGAGGTTGGTTATAGCCGCTACAACATTGGTGACACACTGGTAGAACACCAACTCTCTGTATGGACCTTGTTCGTGAAAAGTGATTCTAACTCCTACGAAAGTATTATTGGATTCTTTGATTGCCATGGCTTTGACACTAAGATTGAGTTAAAGATATAGTCCCTGACATTCTATTAATCAGTTAGAACACATACCAAGCCAAGTCAACTAACTTGTTTCGATTATGGATGAGGGGTATATTGGTGCACATGTAGTATAGATGTCAGAGTCTTAGTTTCATCTCCGGTGTTACTTTGCTACCAGCAGGCCTGGACAGTACCTCGAAAGAGTCACGCAGGAACACAAGCATCATTTTGCTCCAAGTGAGCATGGTCAGTACCCCGGAGAGGTTACTTGCGTCACTTCTCTATGCAAGAAGCCTTTCCTTCTTTCGCCTTACTTTTTTTTAAATTTTTAACTTTTTATTTTTCAAAGAACTATGCATAGGCACTTATTTATTTCAGAGGTGGAAGAGGGATCTCGAATTATTGAGAGCAAAAGAGGTTGTCCCTTCAGAGAAGTATTTTATATATACCTCAGATAATACTTATTAAGGTTTTCCCCTCACCTTACTCTACTTGACTGAGCTGACAAGGGTTAGCCCAAAGGAACTTATTAGAGTAGGCAGTACTAGTTAAGGTGCAAATGTTGTGTTTTCACCATGACTCACTCTGAACAGAATGTATTTTCGATCAAGGTATCATCGATTGAAGACAACAATCTCTTCATAAAGAGAGAGGATAACATATAACCATGTGTTGGTAGTTGTACATGTCCTCTTGCACTTTACCTTGCTTGTCTCGAGAACCACACATGGTTTCATATGAACTAAACCTATGGGTGAAAAACAAGCAAACAAAAGATAAAGAAAAGGACATGAGTAAATGAAAGCAAAGCAAGAAAGAAGAGAAAACAAACAAGAAACGCAAACAAAGCAAACAAATCATGCATGCAAACAAAGAAAAATAAGAAAGCAAACACTACTCCTACTCCTAAACTAAACAGTGCATGGGCCTCTTCATGTAAAGCGATATTTCCAAAGTAGCCATTGGCACATTGGTTGACCCATAATGGTGAAGGCATGGTTTACGAGAAAGGTAAGTGTGTAAAGGAGAAAAAAGAGAATTATAACCGTGAAGACCAACACACTCCGAGTTTTAAAATGTCCACATAAAATAAAAGAAAAAAAGTGTAAGATAAACATTCTGTGGAAATATCATGGTTATGCAGCACACTATGCATAGGCGATAAGCATGTACACTCTTTTGACCATGACAAATGAGAAAACATGAGAAAGAAAGACAACTTATGTTTAGCAACAGTGTTCACTCTGTATGATTCCTCCAATGCATGAGAAATGGGATCATCTGAATCTAGTGGAGGATGTGATATATATGAACTAGATTAATCTTGAATGTAAATAGGAGAGTGATGAGGAGTGTTTGGTGTTCCAATATATTTATGGTCTAAAATGGAATCAACCTTAAGATAGCGAGGTCCTGACATAACCATCATCTCGAGCTAAAGTGCCTCGAAAGCCTGTGGGTTTTCCACTTCATCGGCAAATATATCATTGAAGACAAGTGACTTATAAAGATCGACAATGAATGAATCAACATCATGATCAAATGGAGAAAAGAGATCACGACAACCACAATCAGAAAATTCAAAAAATTCATTGTTATCCTCATGATCTGATGAATCATACAGAGGGGTTGATGAGAAGCAAGAATATTCACCCTTTGCGTTTCTGGAAATGATAGATGAAATATTGAGTGGATTTGTAAACATAGATTTTTCCTCTCAACTATGAAATGATAGATTGACATCTGGTGTATTCTGTGAATGATCGGAAGTAGATACATCTGAGAATGAAGTCTTGCATGGAAAATTAACAATGGCAAGATACCAAATATGTAAGGAAAAATCAAATGAGGTGCGGAAAGGGGGAGGTCATCCTTGACAGCAGGTTCTTTTTCTAATTCCCACACACACTCATCATAAATAATAGTGTAGGTGGGCTGCTCAACACCAACTTCATCAATAACTTGATCCTCATGAACAACAAGTGTGGAGTCCGAAATGGGAGAACACAGCATAGCACAATATGAAGGATCAATAGAACATGGGGACAGAGGTTGAGTAAAGAAGTCCAAGTGACAACTAATAGTCTTGCAAGCCAAATCTACACCGACATCAAGAGCAAGTGGGGTGGGAGGATGTGACAGTTTAATAGATGGGTGTGCACCTTCTCCCACCTTGCACTTCTAGGACAGAGTTGTTTGATGAGATGAGGATGGATAGTCACTTGTGATAGAAACCTTGTCCACCTTGGATTTAGCAGCTCTAACACTGAGGTATGCGGGGATGGGTTTAAATGATTCTAACACGTGGATTTTTAGATATGTTTTGAAGATACTGAAATATTTCACGAAGAAATTTCCAATCAATTTCATCCTCTGTTAATTGAAATATGAGATTATGAAAGAGATCCCAAAATTGCAACAAGGATTCATCAAGAGCTTTCCGTAATTCCAGAACTTTTTTGTTAAGTTCTTACGATTAAAATGATTGAAAGGATTAGATAACTATGTAACAAAGTGACTAAAAGAGTGAATGGATTTATCAGGCAGTGTAACAAGACATTGCAATGGGTTCCCTCAAAGAATGACTATGACAGTGTGTATATCACATAATCCTCATGGATTTGTAGGTATCACAGAGATGCACAAATACAACACTGTGTCTATGCCAGTTCGTTCTGCCTTCACCTTCATATGTGTTTCATCACAAGAGATTATAGAACTCCTTTGAGACATCAAAATCATTTCCATAAGACATACATCTCAGAGGAATAATTCTAACAAAATTCATGATAGATGTGCGAAGATTCAAAATATACTTTGAGGACTTAACTTGTCATCTAGCCCTCCTTCTAGCACTAGAAATGTTGACGGTGTTGGACCTGCCAACATGTTTGGGGATCTCCCTAGTAAGAAGTCCAAACTAGACCTAAGACCATTTGGATTAGGAGTCCCAGCAGTGGGTAGTAAAGTTATGCCTTGACTACAATAGCACACATAGTAAGCAAGATATCCTTATCGGAAGCGTGTGACATTGCAGTGAGTTAGGAGAGATGCATGGGGAGGTTCTGACAAACGGAGGGGGAAAAGAACTTATCCCTTAGAATCTTGAAATATTACACATCCTGAAAGGAACACATAAGTTGAATGACATCACAAACTAGAAATCAGAATAGTCGACAATTCAAAGTGATGATTTAGACCAACAACACGCCTCAATAAGATTCATAAAATCACATACAAAATAGTCCATACATAAATGCATAAGTTAAAACTACATAAATTGTTAAAGTAACTAGAATAGTCGAACTATAATAACAACACATGCATGAAATGTGTTGGCTTTGTTATATTATATAAAAGTGAAAGTTCCATCCATACATACAACCATGACAACCACTAACCCCAATAGTGGAACGTTACAGTCAACACCACCTGCTCCTCCAAAGAGACGTACTCACTCTGCACTGTGGAGAAGCCAAGGCTCATCACAATACTCTCCAAGCCCTCTCTAAGGACTTCCTAGCAAAAACTTGGATCCCAAAATCCTTGTTCTATGAGTTATGAGGTTCTGTTTATAACAAAGGGTGGGGTGGCCCTTGACATTCCACTTTGTGACTCTTGGACTTCCCTCATGCTTATTCAACTTCATTACATAACTCTTTACATCACACATGATTGTTTGCTTTACACTAATGACACTTGGAATTTCACTTTACATCATGTTTACAAAATGATACATTTTCCACATATACGCATGTGGGACAAAAATGGCTTGAGTCAGCTAGACAAGACAACACTAAGACTCAAATGGTTGTGGAAAGGCCAATTCATCAACCTACTCTCCGTGATCCTCGATGACAAACTAATGTCATGCTTTATAGTGCGCAATGGTGTTCACGTACTCCTTGATGATGTATTTATGAAAATGAACTCTTTCCTCCATTGCTTCCAAGTATAATAACTTAGAACCTCTGCCCAACTTGTCTTGTAACATGCGCAGCTTAGTCCTGAGCAAGGTCGGACTGATAATGTACATCTGCATGTTATCTATGTTCACTTGAAAATATATGCTCGTGGCTACGAGAATCAATTGATAAAAGTAAGCATCAAGTTCCAGTCTAACTTGGTTCTTCTCTTTGGCCTCGGTGAGGGTACCAATCGACAGGGTGCCATAATTTCTCACCACAACATCCAAACTTCTGAACAACCATGCATACGAAGCCTCACCACTGGTGATGAGCAACAGGAGTTCCTCATAGTCCCTAATTAGACTCTGGATGCTTGATTTATCCAACTCTAACTGGAGCTTCATCATCCTGTACAAGTGAAGTGGGGCTCCTTGTACCTCATTGTCCATGTCTGTATATGATTAACGATAACATGTATATTTGTGAGTGTTCGCACTATCTTGGTGCAACATTGCTAATGAAATTGTAGATGGAAAATTTCCTTGTGCATGGTGACCAATCTAACATATAGTCTCCACGTGATTGTCTCAATAGCCAATACTTCAGCAAGTATTGCTTTCTTCATCTCTTCCCTGGCAGATCCCATTTATTTTTCCTCTCTCTGCCTAGATTCTTGCCACTCTTTAGCCATGCACTCATTTTCTGCTATCAAGAACTTAACTCTCAAGCTTGTGGCTTCGACATAAGCCTTTTTAGCATCGTCCAAGGAAGTTAGATGTCTTCATACATCTGACACAATCACCCATTCTTCAAAGTGCACAAGTGATGCATGCTCATCTAAGGTGTGTGCTCTATGTTCTTATACAACTTTGTGATGTGACTCATCAAAGGTTATGTTGTACACATCTATTCCCAAATTATCCTCAAGGAGAATGGTATCCCCTTCTTAACTCCGGACTTGCTCTGCTGTTGGAGCTGGTGAAGCCTGTGGGATGACCTCAATTGCTTTTGGCATGAGGTTGGTGTCATGATCCTATTCAGACTACTCCATCTCCATGTCCATTTGTTCTACTATCGATTCATCCCCTAGTGTAAGTTCACGTTCCTACTGCTGCTCACCCTATTCCTCATATGTTGTTGTTTCAAAGTCTTCAACCTGTATTGGTGCAGTCTACATTGTCTGTGTGCCTTGAAATTCCTCACGTTCCTATTCCTATTCATGTTTTGATTTCTTCTCTCTTCTGTGGAACTCTTGATCTTCTTTTAGCTTCTTATATACTTCTTGCAACTTCCTCTCTGCTTCTTCCAGTATTTTCTTCTCCCTCTTTCTTTATGCTATTCTCCTGTTGCGTTGTCACCTTTTTGCATATATCTCCAAAGCTACTCTTTGCACAAGTGGTTCTTCCTTAAACTTGTAAATTTTCTGCATCTCTATGCCTTCAACAATATTCCTCTTGTCTTTGTCTTGCACAAGCTTTCTTCTTGCTACTATTATTGTTGTTGCTCCCTGTGGTGTTGTTGCCTTCAATGCTACTAACACTTTGTTGCCATGTTGACCGGTTCATTGAGCCTGGAGGAGTTATAACAATCTCTCCATGGGTCTTCCTCTGGCCAATGATAGGTTCCATGGATCCAGGAATAGTATACTCTCGCACAGTGGTCCATGCATAAGCCATGTGGATCATACATATTGAAACTCTTGGTGCTAAACTTAAGCTTCTTGATGTCCTCAACCTCGGCATCCACTTATTTCAAACTCAAGGTTGCGTAAAACCCAATTCTCAAAGGAAGCATAGGCCATGGTGCCTTATTCTTCCTATACAATCTAGCTGAAAATCCTATTGAGATGTGGTATGCAACCTCCTACATTACTAGCTTGTCCATGAAAAACCTCAATAGCACATGTAGAGATTTCTCAGCGTTGTACATCCTGATGAAGGTGCCATCAGGTGAGGCGTACCAATCTATAATGTTCAGCAATGCCTCCATTGTTGCCTAGGCCATGCAAGGTGTATCTTGCTCAAAGATCATCGTGTACAATGGGGTTATGAAGTGGCCAGTTAGTCTATCCATGACTCCTCAGTAGCTGCAGTCTTAGAGCAACTTGCAATATACGTTCACAACATTCTCTAAAGGTGTCCATGCCCAACCCATGCCAGGAAACTGTGGGTAGGCACATATTGCATCGAGCAGGTAGGCAGACATGAAGAATCTTTCTTGTTGATCCTTGGTTGGACTCCGGGCATTGGATACATGCACTTTCAGTTGGAAAGCCAACATGTCAGACCAATTGAATAGTTTTCCTTCACTTGTTAGGTAATCCAACATAGCAACCCAACTTTGTGGGAAGGTCTTTGTACTCCCTTGGCCATATAAACGACATGTGAAGATGACCAAGAATTGGTAAGCCATCCTGAGTGTCTTCGTCTTGTATACCTAGTTGGGTGTCGTCCTGAACTTTGCTCGCTCCCTTATCCAACACTTCAAGATGTCTCTTGTATTCATGTTGTTTTTGGGAGTGGGAATGATGCATTCATCCTACTCACCGGAAGTGGAAAATGGTACATCTATCGATAATATTATGTCCTAAAGGAATCAATCTCTACTCCACTAGCACTACTCAGTATCATCATCTCAGAATCAGTGTGTGAGACAATCCAGTGGATCACATCTGCACAAGGGAATACATGATACTTGCATGCAACCTTGTATAATCACGAATTATGGATGTTTACATAGACTTGTCGGTCCTCCAAATTCTCCTCAAAGATGCCTGCAAGAATAGTGTTGATGCCTTTCCATGTGATATTGATGTCTTTCTGAATGAACATGTGTGTGTTTTTGTACATAGGAAAGCTCATAGACCCATGCTCAACCACATCTCAAGTATTGCTTTCAACTATCTTTTGATCCAACTCTCTTTTAGGCCAGTATACATGTACTTTTGAGAAGTTGCTTAGAAACCCATGGTACCTAGAGACAAAGAAGACACTCACAGCAAGACAATGTCATCTAAAAAACATCAAGCAACTCAAGAATAAATCAAGCAACAAATTGGTGACTTCTGATTGGAACTTCGCAATGCACAATCCAGTAAGGCTGACTGTTGACTAAAACTGCACAATGTGTAGAATAGTCAGGTTGAGTTCCTAGTTAGAACTACGCATTTCATGGTTCTAGTGGGTAGGACTGGTACACTACCTCCCAGGATTGCACAAAGCACAACTGGGAGCTAATGTGGGAATTCTCTTCGCAATTCCTGGAGGCAAGGCAAAGCCTTGACTTCTAGCAATGCACAGAGCATGCTAGGAGAGAAACGATCTGGGCCAAGAAAGCCTAGATCTGCCCAATAGAGACCTGAAAATGTGAAGCACTAAGTGTGTGTGTAAAGTTGGTGTAGATATGAGTGAATAGACATGTATATAATTCAAGCAAGTGTAAAAAATTAGTCAAACAGAAAAACCATGAATCTCATGAAGAGACTCATCACAATGGCGACTATTAGTGTAGAAACAATGTTATGCATGTCACACTAAGGAAAGGTAATGCAAAACTTGAAACAACACTTCTACAAGATAAAACACATTAAAATGCCAATGGTCGTTCAATAAAACAAGGGACAGAAAAAGCGACAAAAGACATGAAAATAAAACTTACCCAGAAAAGTTTTGTTGACTTTGTCGAAGGTTCCTAGATGCCTTGGGAATGCCAGATCTCCAATATTGAATGTGACGAATGAGCTATGAGGCATCATTTAAATAGATTTGGAGAAATTAGGGCTTAGGATGCACATGCCACAAATCTAGGAAAAGATGACACTTGGTGGGGAGTTTCTAAAATCGACTTTGCATGTAACTCCACTGCTAAAAATAGATTCCTAAAATCTAGGGATGCTTTTTCACTTTTTTTTCTTTTTGCTTTTTTGGGAAACTTTTCTCGACATGCAAGGAAGGATTTCATAGTTATGGAGGGAACTAGGCAATCTGTCAGTGCATGCGACAGAGAACCACTGAGGGAAAACAATTTCATTATTTTTGGGTTGAGTGGCCCTAGTTAGCTGGCTAGCTCTGCTTAATTTTCCATAGAAGTTTTGATGGCCTTCTCTACACATTTTTTTGGAGAAGTGTTGCTAGCTAGGCCTTCTTTGCGCAATCATGGAGAACATTGTCAGCTAGCCTGCTCTGTGCAATTTTCCGGAGCAAGGCTTGCTGGCCTTCTCTGTGAAATTTTTTGGAGCAAGGCAGGTTGGCCTTCTCTGTGAAATTTTTTGGTGTGGAGTAGCTCCTAGGCTTTGTTGTGCAATTTCTGAGGGGAAGATAGACTACCCTAGAGGATTGCGCAGTTTTTCGCGATAGCCTATTGACCGGGTGTGAACCAAGTGCTGGGTAAGCTTTTGGTTGACCGACAGGACAAGTGAGTGAACACAAGTTTTTAAGAGATGAATGAAATAAAATAGACACAAGTACCTAATAAATGTGGGATAGATGCTACGATTTCAAGGAGGGAGGCTTCAAAACAAATAGACAGAAATATTTTGGAGGGTGGTTGTAGCTGCTACAACAAGTTAATAGTATGCTATGAATGGATTCATGTTGATCCCTTCAAGGTTGAGGTGATACTTCAGTTGCCTCCCCCGTCAACAGTTGTCAACTACAGAGTCTCCAAGGTAAGGCCAATTTCTTATGGAGATTTATCGTAAATTAAGTCGAGATCACAAAAGGATTTATGTGATTGCTGAAGAAAGGAGTTCCATTTGTTTGGGATGATTTCACTCAGCACTCCTTTGATGCTTTCAAAAAGGCATTGACCTCTACTCCTCTATTGGTTCCACCTGATTATAGCATATATTTTCTTTTATATCTCGTTGCAGTAGAATCAACCATTCGGATGGTTCCGGTTCAAGAGGACCATGCTCTTAGAAAGCATGTGGTTTACTATTTGATTCGTGGCTTAGTCAGTCTTGAACTTCGATAACTTTGGCAGCAGTTAACGTTGTCGAGTGACTTCATCATTATATTCTTCGTAGAAAATTTTTTGTGTTGTTCAATGTCAACCCATTTCAGTTTGTCCTCAATAGGAAATTGATTCGGGGGAAATATAACAAATGGATTGTTATCTTATACGAATTTGATCTTGAATTCATGTCTACCAAGTGTAAAAAACCTTTAGTGTTTTCAGAATTGATCTGAGAGTTGTCTTGTGAAGAAGATGTTTTTTATGATTCGCTAATGAACATATCTTCCTCATTTCTTCACAATATCCTTGGCATGGATACACCATATTATATCTCTAGGTTTCGAAGTTTCCTCTAGCTTTTTTGAAGGATGAACTTAGAAAATTGCATCACCTAGCCAAAAATTATGTTATTACCAGTGATGCTTTGTATCGTTGAGGGATTTGTCGTAGAATTTTTTGGTTCTGATTAAATAGAATATTTGAAATGTTTCTATGCTCATAAGGCAATTATACAAGGGAAATGAAGGTCTACAGATTGATTAATTAACTTCCCATTCATCTCCATTTATTCATATATTTTCTAACTTCCCCTTCATATATTCATTATCATTCGTTCCATAAGAACCCCTTTTCCTATGGTAAAAACCCTTTTTACCTAGGAAAAGTAAAACATCACAAAAAATCCCTTCTTACCATATAATTCCCCTTTTCACATGAAATTTTCCCTTCCACTCATATTTTCATATTAACATTAATTTATGTATTAAATCCTTAGAATTCCCATTTTCCCGTATTATATAGTTCCTTTAATATAATATCCGAAAACCCTTTAGTTTCATTAGAAACTATGCATTATATAAAAATATCACAATCGCAAATCAGTGGAGCTACGGGCCTTTAAAATATGCATATATCATAGTTTTATTTTAAAAACTATGTATTTCATATATATCGTATCGGCGGGATCAATGAACCCTTTGAACATGTATACACCCCCGCATTACGATATGTGATGGCAGACTCGGACCCGAATCATACATATACCACAGTTCATTGTTATATCACATCCGTTTATATCACATCCACTCATATCGCATTCGCTCTTATTCAAAGTCCTGCTATACCACAACCTTTACCCACTGCAATCTCCGATTGCGATGGGGATACGGACTCGACGAAATATATATTGTGGTTCAAAGCTATATCTCGTTTGGCCTCTATCGCGGTCCTTTGTAATGGGCCTACCCCTTTCCTACTCTGATTGCTATAGCCAATATGGGCCCGGACCCAATATCATTATCCGCCAAATTCCATTAAAATTTCAAGTCTGTATAATTGTGTTTTGTGAAGGTTTCTTGTGTTAAATCGTTTTTCGATTTAAATGCAGAAATGACCTAAAACCTCCATTTCACCCCTAATCTGGGTTTTAACCATGATTATGCCATTCCCACCTTTATTAATCCCTCCATACTCTCTCTGTCACTGTTCATTTTTTCACCTGATGGTTAAAAAGAAGATTGTTTTTTCCATTTAACATAGAAAACACCATTTGCTCTCTTTTCTTGTTTTAACACAACGCAGCCTCCAATAAGCCTCTGAGGCCATTGTAGCCATCATTTAGCCTTCGATATGCCCCAAACTCCTCCAATAGTCTTTCAAGCTTGGTAGAGCCATTAAAGACCCTCAGCCACCATATTTTTTTTAATAAGTGTTGTGTTTTGCAAGTAAGATGATCGATGTTCCAAGTTTTTAAAGCAAAAATCCTGTGTAACATTTGAAAATAAATATGAAGATCTACTTAAAAAAATAACAGTTAAAACTGGAATGCGCAGTCATAATCACTCAGCGAGGTTAAAGCATATTTTACAGAGTTTAAAGAGTATTGGATGAAAGAATTAAATGAAGCAATCTACCATCGTAGAATATACAAACAACAAATCAGCTAAAAGGGAAAAATATCAGACAATGAAAGCCAGCATAGCATGAACAAAAGGGGACAACAAGTAACAGTTCAATAGCTGCCCCTATCTTCTTGCCATGAAGAT
Source organism: Pinus taeda (assembly GCA_000404065.3). Lineage (NCBI taxonomy): Eukaryota > Viridiplantae > Streptophyta > Pinopsida > Pinales > Pinaceae > Pinus > Pinus taeda. Next base: position 5,894 of record APFE030197668.1, on the reverse strand, counting down.
ATTTTCCTTTCCTTAAATAAATCTTAAACAATTTTAAGATATTTGTAGTTTTATTATTGTATAAATAACTCTCTTTTTGAGATGTTATGGGTTCGGAGTTCAAGATTCATAGCATTTCTATAAATTTGTGACTGTTGGTTCCACTTTGAACCTAAAAGTCACCTTTGAAGGAAGATTTTGTAGATACTTGTTGTACTCAATATTTCTGGGGCCTTAATACAAAACAAAGGATTCTGAATCTGGTTTTACACAGTTTGTGTTATCCTATAAGTTTTTCCTGTCTTCAATCATTATGTGTTTTCTTAATATTCTTATGACTTGCAGAGATATCTAGGTAGGAACAATTAGAGTACCAATTGATTCCTATAAGCTCCTGAATTGATCTTCTATTAATAGAATGGATCAATGCAACTGTTTGTGCCTCTAAATCCCCTCTAATCATAAATCATCAACATCTTGTGTAAGCTTAAGTATACTTCCTTGAATCTTTTGAATGTAATTCAAAAGGTTTTCCAACTTATGATTGTTCTGTTTTACAGTCTAGAAACTGTGATAGTCATACTTTTTGTTGTCTTCTACTCACTACTATTTTGATCTATATCACTGTGTAAGGCTTTATAGCAGCCCTTTGCTGAAGTATTAATATATCCCAAGGGATTAAGTACTTCAATCCTACATTTGTCTTCTTTCATTGGTCTTCCAAAATTAAAACCAAAAACCCCAAAAATAATTATTTTATATCCTTTGGCATTGGTAGCCTGACGAACTACTATCTCAGAGGTACACAACAGGATTGAATTAATCCTTAAACATTGTTTAACCTTAGAAGAAGTTGAGTCTGTTTTAAATGGATGCCACAGTGGAGCTTGTGGAGGTCATCTATCTAGGCTTGCTATAGCCCAAAAAATCTTACATGTAGGCTTTTGGCCCTTGATTTTTAAATATTGCATGGAAGTGATCAAAATGCTCCATCCTTGTCAAATGTATACTCGCAAAATTCACGCTCAAGCATCTATGCTTTTCCTCGTCATCATCATCGATCCATTCAAAAAGTGGGGTACTGATTTTATGACTTGTAACTCGGCTTCGGAAAAAGGTCACAAGTACACCATCATAGCAATGGACTACTTTACGAAGTGGGTAGAAGCTATGCCTACTTTTGCCAACGATGGTGAGACAACATCTCTTTTCCTTTTCAACCAAATCATTTCTCGTTTCAGTATTCCAAAGGATATTGTCATTGACCATGGCAGTCACTTTTAGAATAAGATGATGTATGTGTTAGCTATAAATTTGGGATTATGGTAGGAGCATTCATCTCCATATTATCCTCAAGCCAATGGTTAGGTTGAATCCATGAATAAATCCCTTAAAATCATACTGCAAAGGATGATAAATAAAGATAGATCCAAGTGGAACATCACGTTATATACTGCACTTTTGGCATATCGCATGTTGGTTAAGGCTGCCACAGGTTTTACTCCTTTTCGGTTAGTTTATGGTTTGGAATCAATATTCCCTATAGAATGTGAAATTCCATCCCTTAAATTAGTAGTCAAACTTCTTCTAGACACATATAGTCTCGAAGAATGCCTTATTCATTTGGAACATCTCGATGAGCAACGTTAAGAAGCAACCACAATAAATAAGGCTCATAAAAGGAGAGTAAAAGCCCAATATGATAAGATTGTGCATCCTAGGGTTTTCTCTGAAGATGACCTTGTCCTAGTCTATGACCAAGACAAAGACACCTTGGGGGCTACATCATTAGAAAGTCCTTGAAAAAGGTGCTTATGAATTGGCTGACTTTGACGGAAATGTACTATCGGATCCCAAAAATGGGCTCGATCTTAAGAAGTATTATGCCTAGGCTATTTCCTAGTATTTTCTTTGTTTTGTAAATATTTTACATAGTTATTTATATTTTTCTATGGGTGTTCTGGTAATAGTGGTATTTTGGTCCACTTTCGCAGGTGTCAATGGGTGATCTGGTGTATCTAGGATTCGTCAATATTGCTAATAGACATACTCAAAACTTAGCTTCCACCACTTGGGTAATTTATTATCCATCTCGTTAGTTTTTAATCACAAGAGGCACATGTATCAGTCCTACATCCAATAATATGGTTGAATACAATGTTGTCATTAATTTACTATCTAAAGTGATATCTTTTGGTATTGAATCATTAGTAGTTTATTTGGATTCACAGCTAGTGGTGTCTCAACTAAATAATTTATATCTTGTGATAGATCCTTTATTACATCACCAATTTCTAAGAGTGAGATTATTGCAAAGATCATTTATTTTTATTATTTTCATTCATATTCCATGCCCAGAAAATTCATTTGTTGATTCTATAGCTAATCAAGCATTAGATTGGAATATTAATCACTCATCACATTAAAAATAAAAATACCATTAAATCATTTGTATATATGATCTAACCAATGATAATTTTTCTGTATATAGATAGGAATAATATGTTAAAAACATTACAAAATGTCGGCGAATGTCCTACAAAATTAGGGCTTAGGCCTGATCATGTCCATAAAAGATCAGTCATCTAAAACGTAAGCCTGTGGGCCCTACCCTAGATGTGCATCATGGAATTAGATGATGGTATTTTCCATCCCTTGGAAGAGCCATGCCCACTCTCATGGTACTCCTACCACTGTCCTCTGAAGACCCTTAAGGGGGTCCTCTATATCTGCCATTGGAGCCTGGCAAGTTAGACCCTCCAAGTTCCTCTGCACTATGTGTAAGAACCTCTCAGTCTCATCCATTGTTCTCCTATCTCTCTCCCACGAAGCCTATGTATAGGTTGACCCTCAAGTCTAACTGGTCCAAAATCTACATCATGATCATATAATTTGGTAATATTTTTGTTTCACGAAAAATAAAATTAACTTCTAATGTCATATTCATAATAAATAAAAACAAATAACATAAAATAAAATAGAATAGAATTACCCATCTCACCCCATGCAGCACCCTCCAGAAGTACTAGATATGGGTCCTCTCGGAAGTCTATGCCTACATAGGGATAATCATCTATGGCTATTATTTGTTCCTCCATCCAAAGGAAAAACTCATCATCGAGTGCTTCTTAGGTGACCTCACCTCTGCCTAGTCACCTAATCAAATCTGACCATATGGCCATCCTCGGATCTCTAGGACTGTTGATGATGGTAGACACTCTAGGTTAGAGTGTTGCAACTCTCTAAAAGAAGAAGAAGCAAAGTATGCTACCATAGCCAAACTGCCTTATCTTCCCTCGTCTCACTGAAGTTACTTACTTTTTCATGCAAGTCAGGAAGTGTGTGAACCAATCAAATTCTTTGGGTCAAAGGCACTCTATGGCCAAGAACATGGTTGGTTGAGAGGCCTTGTGTAGAGCTTCCGAAGCTACCACTTTGACAATAGTGAAGAGAATTATTTTGATTAGCAAGTTTCTCACATTTTTTATCATAATTTGAGATCCCACATTATATGTTCCTTCTCTGCAGTATATGCCTATATAATCAAACACATTTAGGCCTCCTCGAGGCGTCTCTTTTAGATCAACTACATCCTCTTTGAGGGATAGCCCTATATTGAAGTAAATATCCTCTGCATTTATTTCCAAGGGCATTTGATCTATTTTAAAGACCTCTCGATCTGGGTCCCAATATGGATAAGAATTTCTAGCAACCGAGTTTGAGTTTTCATGTTTCACATCATATATAATTTGAAAAATACATGATTTCTTAAATAATTTAATGATTCTTGATCTCCTAAAATCTCATGATCAACCTCACTATGCTCTTGTTCCTTCCACACGATCGACAACCTAAAATTTGAGACATTTTCATCCATTAGTTTTTCATTTTTTCAAATCTGCCTACTTATACGTGTTTTTTCTTATAAACAGTCACATGTACATGTGACATCTCTTTTGTGAACATGCGTGTAGGGATTTCTACATGCGAATTTCAAAAGTTAAACCTGCATACGTGCAAAATTAAAATTTTAAATCAAAATTCCTATGGTGAAAAATCATGGGAATCGATTCAAATTGCAAGAAATAATCATAAATCAAGTTTACCTAGATGTCGTTGAATGGAAAATGGGTTGAGGAAATCATTGGTTGTGGATGCCCAATTTTTTCTCCCAAGCTCTTAAAATCTCAAAAATTACAAGTAAAAATAAGTTGTGGTAAGCACAAATGACTTTTTATAGTGAAATTTTAAAACCCACTTTTTGAAAGTTCATATTTTTAATTTTTATTATTTCATGAACTTTTCATTTTTTGGCTTGAAATGTTGGGGAAGGTTGTTTTTTAGGGTAAATGAATACTTTGAGATGTTGTTTTGAGACTTTGACTCCACGATCACAGACCTTTCATGGTAGGTATCAATTTTTATTACTGGCATATATGTTAGGATATATCACTTTCCACTGCATTATCCACTTTAACCTCATACTACGATATTTTTTCGTAGGGTCGAACCCATTATTTTATGGTTTTTAACCACTTACACTTGCCATTTTATAAAATTGTAACATAATGTTAGGGTCATTCCTTACATGGGCTTCTTAGTTAGATCCTCACTAGCATATGTTTCCCATGCTGTAAAGAAATTATTAGGCTTGGGAGTCCTCTTTAGTTCCACCATGACTTTGCGATGAAGCCTCATTTCTCTTATTCTTCACTATTTTTCTAGCTTTATACCCTAGATGCTCTCATGTGTTAAGTTTTATCATTAGATTGCATATTGACAACTTGTATTCTTTTGGCCTTAAGATGGCTTCATTTGGACTCGTGTATAAGCCACTTTTGACCATGAATTTTTGCAAGATCAAAACCATGCATTCATTTGCCTCTATGACTTGACACCTTACATGGATCGAAAGAACATCCCTTTGAGTTTTGAGACCAGTTTTGCCACCTTGCATTGAGCATAGTAATGTTCCAGCCCCAGGAACTAGAACACATGTTTTCAGGCACTTGTTCTTTCCATTGTACTATAGGCATTCTTTTATTCCTTTTTAGGCTTTAAATATGAAAAGGACAAAAAAATTATATATTCCAAAAAGAGAAGGAATGGGACATTTACTTCAATTCTTGATGGCAGCAAGGGTCAGTTATGTCGCCCTCAAACAAAGCACTAAAAACATTTTTCTCCTCCATTTGGGATGGGACTTATTTTGAATTTAGGAGAGGCATAACCTTGTTATCGAGTCAGTCCTCTTCTGGTTGGTTATCTCTTGCATTGCAAAATTATACAAAGTTATTTTATGTTGCCATACGACTATATGAGTCGTTCTTCTGTTCAGTGGAAGGTAACATATGGAAAAAATTATGCACTACCTCTTGATTCATTTTCAATCAGCCATACCCAATCTGTCAAAGTTATCTTTAGTACCACATCCATTATTTGGTCCTTTGCTTGTGCTGGTTAAGAAGGTATTCATCGACTTCTGCTAGTGGTTCTGCTCTTATCGACTCTAAAAAATTGCTCTAAGAGTAGGCCTAGAGCTGCACCCTAGCCCAATTTACATCATTGATAGGTGACCTTGAACTCAGCATTGATCAGTATAATGGCTCTTTGACTGAGTGGTTGTGCTCGATGTCAGCTTACAGTATCAAACATTAGGATTCATACAATACATCAGTTTCATTTGAACCTATTGGTTCATTCCTCACCTCTATGTCAACTTTCATTATTGGTTGATTCAGAGGGTTCCTATCATGTGTTAGCCATGTCTTGTGGATGTCAGAAATGAACTTTGGAATTGTTACTTAATCTCTTTTTATCTAAGTTCTTCCAAATTACTGGCCCACGGGTTACACTCCCGCTGGTTAATGTGGGATGCCTTAATTCCTTCCTTCCAACAAGTCTTTTTCCATCGA